>JAGDQP010024218.1:12765-28210 GCA_022664845.1 Lepisma saccharinum | reverse complement strand
ATATATATATATATACATATATCAACATGCACGGCAGTGCATGAGCCAAGTTCTTCACGTCAGAAAACGTGAGCACTGCCAGAAGCATGTTATACAGGAACAAGAGTTTATGGCAAAATCGACGATTTGGGGGCCCCGTAAGAAAAAAGATGTTAAAGATAGGAATATGAGCTTTTGCCGTTAAGGAGATATGGTAAATATGTGCAGATGTACAAAATTTCATATTCGTATCTCAAACTATGTTCTAGTTGTGGACCCCTGAAATTGCACATTGTAGGCTAACTGACTCACTCACTGACTCACTCACTGACTGACTAACTGACTCACTCACTCATCATATTGTTTAGGGTGTTTGGAGTAAGCTAGAAACATGAAATTTGGTACGAAGTAGAGGATAATAAGTAGATAAAGGAAAAATTCCGACATTTTGAAAAGGTCGCCATCTTGGATTCAAAATGGCCGCCAAACCTAAAATTTCAAAGAATACACAGCCTAAACGACTAAAGATAGAATAGTGAAATTTGGTATGAAACTACATCATTGATAGCAAATTAAGAAAACCTTTTAAAAATTTGAAAAAGTCGCCATTTTTGATTCAAAATGTCCGCCAACCCTAAAATTTTAAAGAATACACAGTCTAAACGGCTGCCGCTAGAATAATGAAATGTAGCTTGACAGTACAACATTATTAGTAGGTTATGAAAATATTACAAAATATCTCTAAAGACGCCATCTTGGATCCAAAATGACGGGCGTCATAAATCCATTTTCCACACTGCTTGAGCCAGAGATACGAAATTTGGCATAATGATGTATTATCAAGAGTAGTTTAGGAAAACATAACAACGTTTTAAAAAAATTACCATCTTTGATTCAAAATGGCAGCTGAAATACCATTTTTCACATCGTTCGAGATAGAGAAATGAAATTTGGTATGACAGTGTATCATCACGAGTATGTCACGAAAATATAAGAAAATGTTAAAAATGTGTCCATCTTTTATCCAAAATGTCCGCCTAAGCCCCACTTTATAACGACTGAAGCTAGAGAAACGAAATTTGGTATGTAGGTGTACCATTACGAGTAGGTTAGAATAAATTCGGCTCGTCTCCCCTACTAGGGTACAGTTCCCAGCTGGAGCCTGATTGCGATAAAGGGGTGCGCCTCAGCGAGGCCATCTTAGAATTCTGGGGCAGCACTCCAACGAGGCGAAGCGAGCATATAAATTACACAAGTGTAAAAAGCTGCGAAATACGAGCAAAAGCACCAGCGGTGCAAAATGTCCAGTCAACTCCTTCAACCTTAAAAAGTGGTGAAATGGAATATGGATGAGCCTAGTTCCTCGCGCCAACTACCAATACTCCTGCGTGTCCCACCAAGTTTTACTCGTCACAAACGTTAGCACTGCCAGGAGCATGTTATACAGGCAGAATGTGGACGTTTCCCCATTCGGACGCAGCGCTCTGGAGTCTGAGGGAATATCTGCATCATGTGGCGCAGTGCACTGCAGATTCTGGTTGTGATAAAAATACGCAGTTCCTCCAAACTCCTCAAGTTCGATGCGCGGCCTGCCGTGGGATTCTTGACGCAGCGAATCGAGGGGAGTATCAACACGTACGGCAGTGCATGCAGCCGAGTTCCGCGTGTCACAAAACGTCAGCATGCTATACAGAAACAAAAGTTTATTGCGAAATCAGCGTTTTTGAGGTTCTGTAAGAAAAAAGATGTTAAAAATTGGAATATGAATTTCGAAGTATGACGGTATATCATCACTAGTAGATTACAAAATATCTGCAAAGACATCATTTTGAATCCAAAATGGCTGACTTCATAATCCATTTTCCAGAACGTTTGAACTAGGGATACGAAATTTGGCATAAAGGTGTATTAACAAGAGTAGTTTAGGAATAATTTACAGTTTTGAAAAAGTTGTTAACTTGGATCAAAATGGCCGCACAAAAACTTTTTCCACACCATTCGAGCTATAGAAACGAAATCTGGTATGAAGGTGTACCATCACAAGTAGGTAACGGCAATGTAAGAAAACTTTTTAAAAATCGCTTTCCTTAATTCAACATAGCCGCCCAAATACCATTTTCCAAACCACTGAAGCTAAAGAAACGAAATTTGGTATGAAGGTGTACCATCACGAAAATGTTTCAATAAATGGATCAAACCACCGCTATGAGCGTGCAGCCCCCGAGGCGATATGGGAAAAGGTCTGCACAGCATGGGGCGCTGTCCCCAGAAAGTCTGATCACAATAAAGGGGGCGTAGCCCCAAAAATTTGAAGTTGGGGCGCACACGGAATTCTGGGGCAGCACACCCAGCGAGGCGAACCCAGTATGTATATACACGTATAAAAAGCTGTGAAATCCGAGCAAAACATCAGATGATGTTCGAACCTTAGTGTTGGTGGTGGTGGATTTTAGGGCCGCCAGCAGGAAGCAAATAGTTCTAATAACAAAAAGTTGGCACGGTAATTATTTACCGTATTTATAATTTTATAATGAAAATAAAGTGATAAAAGTATATTCTGCACTTACCCCAATAAATTCAATCAAAAACACTTCGAAATCTACCTCAGCCTGTAGACCTGCCGAAAGAAATTTTTTGCAGCGTACTCACCAAAATACTCCGCAAAACAGGTTACATGTAATACAACTTTTCAGGAAGAAACTTGGAATACATTTTCATCCCAACTTTTTTTTTCCACTTCACTTTGACAGGATGAAACAAGATGTCATCTGAATTTTTGAATTTGAATTTTATTTATGGCATTTGGGCATCTAAAGCTCAGGTCTGGACAGGGTAGAGGAGGGGAAAGGTTTCGGAAAGGTGTCGGACAGGACCATCAAGGTATTTGCCTGGTGTGACTGAGGAAAAACCCTGCAGAGAAACCTCAGTTAGGATGACCGGTCGTTGGTATCGAACCCAGGGTCTCCCGAATACAAAGCCAATTGAGCTACGCCCGCTCGGTTGAACTTTTCAATAGCCTACGCGTACAATGTAATATAGAGCATGTATCTGAATGCGACTTACACACTTTTTGAATACATTCTATGATCGCGACAATGAGTCGAAAATAAAATAATACAGTTACAATATTATTCCTGAGGGAGATACCGGAATCCCACCAGGCGCCTCTCCGGGTGGCGAATAGGGGACGGCCAGCTAGATATAACAGGTACTGGGGATCCCAGGGCGGACCAAACCGGTACTGCAACCTTGCAGTTAGTGGAGGGATCCACAAAGGCTAAGGGAAGAAAACCCCGACAGAAAAATTACCTGGTCCTCCAGGCTGGGGGTTGGGCGTGAGGCTAACAACCTCACCCTGGAAAACTTCGACTGTTCAGAAATCCCAACGAATGCCTCGGAACAGGATGGAGAACAAGAAAAACGAACCGGCGGAACGGAAAAAGACATTACTATGGCCTCTTGGAACGTAAAGACGATGTTAAAGCCCGGAAAATGCTGGAAAAAATACAAGAAATAGTGAAGAGTGGAGCACAAATAGCAGCAATTCAAGAAATCAGATGGCACGGCACATGGAGAATAGATACCAAGGATGCTACAATTTTCTATAGTCGAACCCAACAAAGAACTGGTCAGTATGGAACAGGCTTCATAATAACCAAAGAAGCGCGGGGAAGCGTGTTAAAATACACACCAGCCAACGAAAGAATCAGCACACTTAGAGTAAAAGGCAGGACGAGAAACATAACCATCATAACGCTACATTCTCCTACGGAAGACAAAGATGCAAATGAGGAAGAAGAGTTTTATGACGCGCTGGAAGAAACACTGGACAAAACACCTAAATACGACATAACCCTAATCATAGGAGACTTCAATGCTCAGATATGAAAACAGGATGCAACAAAGGAGTTAGTGGAATACACACTATCCACGAAGAAAGCAATAGTGATGGAGGTCTGCTGTGTCAGCTGGAATCAGGAGGAACCATATGATAAAAAGCACCCTTTTTCCGCATAAACGAATTAATCTGGGAACACGGAAGAGCCCAGACGGAAACAGAATAAACCAAATAGAAGACATGCTTCCTCAATCATAGAGGTTAGAAGCTGCAGAGGACCTAACTGCGACTCTGACAATTTCCTCTTGAGAACAAAACTACGGGAGAAAGCAAAAAGAACACAACTAGTAGATGAAATAAAAAGGAAAAAATGGAACACACGGAAATGGAACCAAGAAACATACAGACAACAATACCAAGAGAATATAGCACAAAAATCAACAGCTGGACACAAGAAGACAGAGAATCTATACCGAAACACTGGGAGAAAATACAAAGCGCTCTAAAGGAAGCAGCGGAAGAAATAATAGTAGAGGATAGGCAGTGTAGAGTAGGCAAAGCATGTTTCGATGAAGAGTGAAAAAAAGCAATAAAAGAAAAGCAAGAGGTGGGACTAAAAACAATACTGAGGGAATCAAGAGGAAGCCTGCAAAGATACAACGAGAAAAGAAGAATAGCCATCAGCATATGCAGGAAGAAAAAGGGAGAAATGGTGAAGTCACAGCTAAGGAAAATAGATACCCTAAGCCAACAAAAGGAAACGAGGAAAATGTATGCGGCAATCAAACAAATAAATTAAGGATATCATCCAAAAGAAATTGGCTACAAAGATAAGAACGGAAATATAATAGGAGATCAGCATGGACAATTAGAAAGATGGGTAGAGTTTTATCAAGAACAGCTAGGTAAAGAAGAGGAAACCACAAACTCCAACCTACAAAGAAGGGAAGAAGAAAGCAGGGACGGAGCAGAAGAACCACCATCATATGAAGAGATGGAAGTCATAATCAAGAAAATTAAAAAATAATAAGGCACCAGGTGAAGATAATGTAATAATAGAAATGGTCAGGGAGGCAGGACCAGCGTTGAAGCTTGTGTGCTCCACAAGCTCATAAAATGTATATGGGAAGAAGAACAGATGCCTGAAGGATGGAGAGTTGGTATTATTTGTCCAGTACACAAGAAAGGGCATCGCACAGAATGCGGGAACTATAGACCAATAATGCTATTGAATGTCTCATGTACTTACAAGCATACTCAATGAAAGAATTAAAATATACACAGAAAATATAATAAGAAAATACCAATGTGGTTTCAGACCCGGCAGAAGTACAGCAGACCAGATATTTGTGATACCACAAATAACTGAAAAGCATTATGAACACGACCTAGATCTTTGGATTTTGTTTATTGACTACCGTAGAGCCTTCGATAGCGTTTGTAGAAATCAACTGACCAACGTAATGGCAGAAATGAAAATCCCTGAGAAGCGAATCAGCCTAGCAAAAATGACAATGAAGCAAACAAGTGCAAAAATAAAAGTAGGAAATAATATGAGCAGGGACTTCAATTACTACATAGGGGTAAAGCAAGGAGACGGGATATCCACCACTCTCTTTATATTAGCACTACATGCTGCGGTGCAGAAAGTAGACAAAAGAGGGTAAATATTCACGAAAAGCACTCAAATATGTGAATATGCTGACGATATCGCGATAATCGCGAGAACAGAGCAAGATTTGAAGAAAACATACCAAAAGCTGGAGGAAGAAGCAAATAAACTAGGATTAGGAACAAAAGTTAGTAAAACAAAATTCATGGTCACCACACGAAAACAAGGAAGGCGCACTGAAAAAAAGATGAATGTAGAAGGGAAGGAGCTCGAAAGGGTAAATTCATTTAAATATTTGGGTATATCGATAAATGAACAAAACAGAAAGCAGGAAATGATAAAAGACAGGATATGCATGGGTCACAGAGCTTACCACGCAAAAAACATGCAATTAATAAAAATCAAACTAATCAACAGGAAATCCAAAATTACAACATGCAAAACATTAATTAGACCAATCATAACATATGGAGCGGAAGTGTTTGTAATGAACAAAGCAGAAGAAGAAGCGCTGCGCAGATTTGAGAGAAGGGTAATACGCAAAATATATGGACCGGTAAAAGAAAATGACAATTGGCTAACAAGAAGCAAAGAAGAAATTAGTACCATATGGAAAACGAAGATATAGTAAGATTCATCAAATCACAAAGAATAAGGTGGCTGGGTCATGTCCAAAGGATGGAGAAGAGCAGAATGCCGAGAAGAGTGATGCAAGAATTAAGGAGAAAAGGGAGGCCAATAACTAGATGGATAAATGACGTGATCGACGACCTACGTAAACTAAAAGTAAGACGGTGGTGGGAGATCGCTCAAGGCAGGAAAGCATGGATGCAAATCGTTTGAGAGGCCAAAGCCCACAAGGAGCTGTAGCGCCATGTGGTAAGTGGTGAGTAACAAAATTATTTGGAATTTGTTTTATAGAAAATCGGCTTCCAAGACCGTTTGCAAGATATGCAAGGGAAAATTGAACTTGGTTTTAAATAGCAGAAAAACTCAAATTTATTTTCAGGTGTTGCCATTGGCTCAGTAATCTAACTAGGGCAGCGATGGCTTAGTGATAGAGCGCTCTTCGCTGGTGCATCGGGTCGTCGGTTCGAGTCCGGATCATGCAGTGTGGACTTTGTGGTGGACAACACCGTGTACATGGATTTTCTCGGGGTTCTCCCGTTTCTCCCACTTTCTGCATTCACCCATTTTCACCCAATCGGCCTGAGCCAAAGTTGCCTGAAAGTCTTAAATAAAATTAAATTCAGTAATCTAACTGACATTTAATGAAAGATTGAATGAAAAATTCCTGTTCAACCGTTGAAAATTAAAGTAGAAAATTTTGCTTTCAAATTTTATTGGTGGTGTCCAATCTCCGTATTAACTACTTCAATAAACTACATACATTATTATTATTATTATTATTATTATTATTATTGCTGTTGGTTGTTGTTGTTGTGAAATGTACTATAATGTCATCATTTATTAATTAAGTTATAATGTATATATCTATTCTGCGTAGATCATTAATGAATAATCTGACTTCGAGTAAATACTAGAAATCAATTTTGAGGGTTACAGAATTTGAAGTTTTTTTTTTCTTTTTTAAGCATTTCATCAATAATATACACTATTAACGAAATTTTCCTTTTTTAAGTAGCTTTCTCCTTGAATTGTACCTGCTGAAGCTGTGAAGAGGCGAAGGAAAGACGGAGTTGATCCGCTTATCGTGCACATGAAGTACTTACGGTCCTATACTTTATAAAAACCTCAAATCGCTACTGATAACCAAAGCTGCACTATTTGATATATGGAACAGAAATTATGTTACGTCCACAATACACTAAATTTGAATACTTTTCACTTTTACAGGATTTCCGAATACTTGTGAAGATTACATATGACATGCATTAGGCTATAAACAAACTTCTAACCACTTAAGAGAAGGCTTTATCCGTTGTGGAGAAAAGTTAATGGTTTTTGATGGTATTTATTATCATATTACATAACCTTTACTAAAGAAGAAAATGTTGTTTATATAGAGGCAAATGGATGTCTGGGACTTTCCCTTCTTACCTCTCTTTCCTTTAAGTCATAGAAAAAATGGAACCCATCTTCTACAAAGATGGCTGGTTTTCGTGATACTTTGTAAAAGATCTATCATAACAATCTCTCTTGATTGAAGGTATAGAAGGGTGACTGTTTAAAAGAAAGTTTTGGAGAGACAGAAGTGATGCTCTTTTGTCACTATATTCGGACGCTTTCGTCATTTCACTGCTCATCAGGGATCTTATAAAATGAGCTTCATTATTTTCAATAGAACGTGACAATTCATCATTAGCGTTAGAACCATATGATGGCGTTGTTAATGGAAGATGATGTTACTTTAGGGTATACACATCAACATTTTATTCCAACCAAAATGTCTGTCTTTACAAACAAAGACCGTTTTTCACTCCTTAACGAAGTCTTGTGGGTGTGGGTCTTTCTTGCCCATCACAAATACTTTGTTTGCCCTAACATATTATCTCTTCTTGGCCACCATTACTTGGTTTATGCGCATGTCGTACCGTCATCTGGTTGAAGAAGGAAAAAAGAAAATAGTTAATGAAGCCTTCACTTATTTTCATTATTATTATTGACAGAGATTGAACATTTTAGCTGTAATATCTTAATCTGTCCGACCGTTTCGATGTGAAGTTTGTATTATAAATGAAGAATTAGATAAATAATAACAATCATTCAACTTTCTATAAAACATAACCGTCAGAGAAATTATCTTCAGAAAATTATTGTATATGTTGAACATTAATTTTCCAGATCGCCAAAGAAGTTGGAAGATGTTCACAGGCTATAAACATAGCCATATAACATAAACATATTAAATTTAAAAAACACACATGAGTTTTTAAACTTATGACGGATCCTATGAAGAGGTACTGAATAGCGTCTGACATAGGGTAATAGTTCCGGGTTAGATGGCCATTCAGTTGAAATGGGCAATGTTTCTATTTCTCACAGTAGTAGCCAAATGTGAATGTACCACAGAGCTTTTTGCTTCTAGTAATAATTTGTTGAACACCTGCGCTTCATTTCTACTAAAATTAGTTTGAATTCTTGACATAGAGGAAATTAACCCAATGAAAGATTCTAGAGTCATTAGATGAAAATAGACAGATAAATCGAGGTTTCTGGAGCCAAATATAAAATATGTTTCTATCTGCTTTCATTAAGGTTAGCGTAAAGTATTAAAACTGAAGAAACTAAACAAACGCTCTGCCAGCTTCAAGGTTGCAAACTCTAATATGAAATCACGTTCTCTCTGTAGGCTTTAGTTGATGCCTGAGCCTGCGTTACCGTCGGATGACCAGACGGACAACATTTAATTAAAACTATGAAGACCAATTTAGGGGAGCGGGGGATGTAGGTAAAAACGTCATCTACGACTTATAACTGTGCTGAGAGAGCATTAAGATGGATTGCTGTGACGAATATTATGGTAAATAAATTTATACCGTAAATAGCGTTTTCAAATGTCATACGTCATTTGGCTCTATGTTAATCACTTACTCGTTCATTGATATTGTTGTGAAAGAAGACCGAAGGGTCTCGTAATAACTAAGAAAAATTCACTTCCTGCAGGAGAGAAACCTAAGATGGTTTGACAACCCTGCAATCATATACACAAGAGTTTCGTTTAACCGAATCGCGATTAACCGAATTTCCGGATTAACCGAATACGCAGCAATACGCACGCAGTAAACTAGAGATTAGCCTGTCACCTGATTCTCCTACTATTATAATAAATAGACTCATAAATAATTTTTCAGTAAATGCCTTGCGGTCAAAACTTACGAACATAAAATTTTCCGAACTTTTTCGTCATACTAGTAATGTCGAGCAAGCTTGGAATGTTTTTATAAATATTATCGCGAATTGTATAAACGAATGCTGTCCTCTAAAAACAAGAAAGGCTCGTAGCAACAATAATAAGTTTAAACTCTCTACAAATCTCATCCAGAAAAGAGAGGAATTTAATAACTTACTTATGTATAAGGAAGATAGTAATAATAAGGGCGAACTAATGTAAATTAAAAAGGGAATTTAAGTTTAAGAAGGGAAAGATTAGCAGCCAATGAGATAATTATAAATAACTCTGACAACAAAATTAAAACAATGTGGTAAATTATAAATAAAGAAACTAACAGATTAAAAGAATCGAATATCACGATGACACCTTCTTCTGACTCTTTTAATGACTTTTTGATAAATCAGATCAAAAACCAAGCAGTAAATCTCACCTTACGGGACTACTTCATTGTACCCAAGGACAATAGGATAGATGATATATAAAAATTTTATTTTGATAATATTACTGTTGATCGCATTACTGACTATGTGAGAAATACTAATAGTTCAAAAAGTGAAGATATTTATGGGTTTTCCAGTGCACTCTTTAAAGCAATTTTTGATGTAATAATGGAACCCCTCAGTATACTAATAAATTGGACCTTATACTCGGTAGCCTACCCTGATTGTTTAAAAACTTAAATTCTAATTCCAATTTATAAAGGTAAGGGGACTGTAGAGGATCCGTCTAATTATAGACCAATTTCACTTATTCCTATTTTCTCCAAGGGAAGAACAATTATATGCGTAGGCCTATTTAAATGATAATGATTATTTGTATAATAAACAATTTGGTTTCAGAAAATCATCCTCAACATGTAAAGCAATAGATTGTATAATTACTGAAGTTTATGAAGGCTTTGAAAAAGGCGAAATAGTTAGCCTTACGATGGTAGATTTGAAGAAGACTTTTGACTCTTTATCTCACAGGACGCTAATTGACAAACTCTCTAATTTCAACTTATCGAATAATGCTACTTCTCTCATACAGTATTATCTTTCAAACAGGTTCCAATGTGTCAAAATTGGTAATGAAATATCTGAATTAAGGAAGATAGAGTATGGAGTTCTACAAGGTTCTATTCTGGGCCCCTTGCTGTTTCTAATTTTTATTAACGATCTACCAGATCATGTTCTCCTGAAAACAATATTGTTTGCGGATGATACATCTTTTATCAATTCTGGTACAGACATAAATATGATTGATGAAGAGAAAACCCTTAATATCATGAAAGCCAAAGAGTGGTTCCAAAATTACGGTCTAACGATTAATGAATCGAAAACAGAAATGCTATATTTCTCATTGAAACATAACTATTAATAATAGTAAACAACATGTCAAATTACTGGGTATAAATTTGGTAGACTGTAGATTAGAATGGTCTACGCATTTGGAAATTATGTGTAAAAAAAATCGCTAGTAATATTTTTCTACTCAGAAAATTAAAATATTTGCTGCCGCAAAAGGCTCTTTTGCAGATCTATTTTGCTGTTATTCATTCTAATCTATCATATGGCGTTATGTTTTGGGGGAATTCTTACGGAGCGAAACAGATCTTCTTATATCAAAAAGCGACCATCAGATGTATTAAAAGACTGAATTATAGGGACTCGTGTAGAACAAGCTTCATAGAACTAAAAAATTTAACTCCCCCTTGCTTGTTCGTTTTCACTTGCTTGAAATATATAAGGGAAAATATAGACACTTTTAGCACAAGAGGTTCGTTGCATCAGTACCCAATTAGAAACAGCAACAACATTCACCCACCGAAAATAAGACTGGTGAAATCATATAACAGGTCGGAATAAGATTCTTTAACTTATTGCTGTTACATACCAGAAATATGGATATAAAATGTTTCACCAAACAAATAAATATTATACTGGTAAACTCGATAGCATATGACGTAGAGGAAGCTGCTCTGTTTTTTCAAACTGTATCATAACGGTTATTAGTGTGGTCCATATAAGATTATGGTGTACAAAATAATAAGCTGCCTAGTTAGAGTGGAGTGTATAATATTTAGCTGGAAATATATGTAGCGCGTTCGACTTCAGTGCGCGCGGTCCCGGGTTTGATTCCTGGTATGGACTAAAAAATTTCGGTGTTGACCCAGAATCGTAAAGACAATTGGGGAGCTGCTGTGAATAAAAAAAGACAGTGGCCATCACAGTGAGAGCTTCGGCTCTCCTCTCCCAACCCGTCTGGTCAACTCCTCCCTTCGAGGAGAGGCCTCATCCACTAGTGGATTGAATACGGCTGTGATTTATTTATTTATATGTGCATATCCAGGGTAAAATGTAAGAATTTTGCAATCTTGTCATAGACCATGTTGTTGAATTTTAATTCTATATTGTTTGACTTGTTCATACATTGTACACGTAAATGAACGCAATAAATATTACATTACATTACAAAAAGACGTTCTTTTCGATTGAAAGTGAGTTGACTAACTCATAGAAGCCTGAAACTACGTACTCAAAGTTAAGACCGAACACCCGCCTTATCCATGTAGATCACCCCCGCCATATTGGTATGTCCTTTCCATTGATTTACATGGGAATTGTTTTACTCATTTTATGCCTCTCGGAGGTAAAATATTTATGTTCTGCTTTCACAAAATTTGTCTTGGTTATTTTGACTCTTATATAGTTTTAGTTTGTGAAGTTTCTTCAAATATATAAGTATAATGTATTATTAATAGTTTGCTATATATATATATTACAATATGTTGACGGGAAATTATACTGTTCGTGTGTAAAATATTGCATATCTATAAAATAGCATGAGTAAAAGAGAACATGACGATAAACTGCATGGGCGAAAACAGAAGTTGAAAGTATGCTCTGTAAGATATAAGACGAGTAAAACAACTCCCATGTAAATCAATGAAATGTGCGTACCAAGGTGGAAGGGGTGATCTACACCGTTAAGTCGGAATCTTATTTCAGACATGTTTTTGTGCCATAGCACCTGCCCCCCTGTTGAATATTTTTAACCTTTTTTTGCTCTGGAAGCTAAACGACACATCAGAAGAAAGAATGGAAGTGATTTTCGGACTCCTCGTTGTTTGTTTAGTAAAATTAATGGGTTACCCCAAACTTCCGTTTTTAGATACGACAGACTAGTTCTTGCAGATTAATTTTTTTCTGAAAAATTCTGGCAATATTCAGTAAAAATACAGTACAGTAATTATGTTAGTACTACATTATAGTAGTAGGCCTATATTTAAAAAAGTTTAGTTTACTTTAAAATATAGTTGTTCTTTTAACAGTACTAAACTACAGTATGCAAATCACTATGTTTCCAGTTTAACCGAATCACCCCTGATCCCATTAAATTCGGTTAAACCAGACTTTAGTGTATTAGCTATTTCGTCTGCTCAGTCAGCTCCGCTCTACCTGAACAAGACCCAAGTTACAGAGATTTTAGTAAAGTACAAACTTGCTGGGCGCAGTTTAACGAACCATTTTTTTTTTTTTTTGAGTTAAATAAGAGCAAACCAGCTTTTAATTTATCCGAAAGCAGATTTTCGGATTTTATTCAAAACTTTTTTTTTTAAAGTCAAATAGTTACTGTTTCTTTTGATCGAAACGCAGATTTTTTTTTTCATAAGATAATGCACCATATTACAGAGCTCCAGTGACTCCGCCAGACTTCCCTGTGGGGGATGTCACCCACACATTCTCGACAACACCCCCCACTTTAGAATTTTTGTTGTCAAAAATCGATAGAAACCTTGGAAAACTCCACTTACACCCTCCCAATTTTGACTGTACACATCCCAACTGAAAATTCTGGTGGAATCCCTGTAGAGCTCGTATCATTGAATGGTTCCAGCAGCATGATCATGAGTTCAAATTACTTGAGCTGGTTTATGGCATGAGGTGGGTTCAAGCACCACCACTTCTACGTGCGAAACTACATCAATTACAAGACGATATTATATCTGCGTGGCATACTATCCCTCAAGGGCTCTTTCAGAAACTTGATAAATCATTATGGTAACAAATTGGGACAGTTGTGACATCCAAAGGGGTGCAGCAATGTAGGTGTCTAATAAAATGAGCACTCAGTGTGGTGTTAATTAACTTTCAAGCAATTAGCTTCTGGTAGAAGCGATGCACTTGTCTTTTACGACTCGCGGTGAATTCGACACGGAAACGGATTTGACCTTTCTTGTGAGCATTTCTTTGCCATCACCTACACACATCACATACAAGAAAGAGTGAGTGTACATTTGTTGGCAGAACGCTTTTGTTTAACAAAAAAATACTGGGCAAGAAAGCAAAAGAAGTGTAGGAAATCTGGGTGGACTTCTACTGGAATAAGTTAACACTATAAGACCTACGCTCTTCATGTGGTTGATTGTTGAGCCAATCCTCAACAACCATCTTCATTGCTTCTTCTTTCTTCTTTTCAGGGTTATGAGATTGTTGAAAAAAATGTCCGCCCACCATATAGCACCTGACTTAACAGCATTAGGTCCACATTTGGTCTGCGTGTTGTCGGAGAGACTTATCTCTTCCAAAAGAAATAAAGTCACTCAAGCAAGCAGACTTTGTGGTGGGTCTCCTCCTGTTACTTTAATTGAAGAGTTCGTTGTAGATGTCACCACGTACATGTCTTCTTCTTCCTCTTTATACGAAACGCGTTGGTGGTGGTGGTTTCAGTCACATTATGTACTCCGACGCTAATGGAAACCTATTTGCTTATGTTTGCGGTTTTCTCTGAAAAGTTTTATATGCAATATGTGCAACTTTTTAGTTGAGCAAGCACAAAAAGAAAGACAACAATAAGATATGTTAAAGTTGAGTATCAACTCCATGGTGCATGAAACAAAACAAAAAAAAAAAAAAAAAAAAAAAAAGCGCACAACGGAACCAAATCAAATAACTTTTCACTTACAATACAGGGTGGTGTCCCTTTCTTGTGACATGAAGTCTGTAGAAATATACTATGTAATAAGCATGAAGTTATCCGTATCATCCGCTCGTATTCCCATGTGCAGGGCGAGAAAAACATCACATTTATTACCTGCATCTGAAGAACTTGTATCTCTTAAACTTGTCTTGCATTATGGTCCTCAGTTGGCACACTTATAGAGGTAAGAAAGGAGATGATAACGACTGGAACGTTGTCTAAGTACCATACCGATATCTGCCTGGCGAAAACCCTTGGAAGCCTAAGTCAGTATCCTTGACAGCAGTCTGATCTACGTGCCTTCCCATTATCGATAAGAAGTCGGAGACCACAACCACTGCAACACGGACGCTGGGTTTTCGTGTTAATATCTTCCTTTCTCAGCCGTAGTATTTTGATGTGGTCATGCCAAAAAAAACAGTGGAGTGGGTCACTATTTGACATGCCACAAGGTCAATAAAGGTGTGCTTACTAATTTCTTGCATTTGCCTTCTATATCTGTCTGCCATTTTATGATCCCAGACAACAGTGATCATAAGATTATAGATAAGTGTCGACAAAAAGCAAGTATAATTAGTAATGGCATAGCTCTCTCTTGCACTGAACCCCTTAATTCATTTTGTTTCTTTTATTATATATGCTGGATATGCAGCTATGGGCTAAGATCGTCATTAGTCTGAGAAATGCTGTCTTTCAGCGAGCTCTCTCTTGGATCAGAAGTGGGAAAGGCCTTTAGTCTAAATATCACATCGGCTTTAGTCTGGTGGAACAGGAAAATTCCAGTCAGGAAAGCCGACAGTAAAACTTGAGCTTGAGATCCTCATCAGTGCTGAATTCCCAAGCACACAATTAACCACAAACTTCTGGTGTTCTCTAGGAGAGGTAACTCTCCTAGAAGCTCAAATAAGATAAATCACATTTTACAGAAACTGATCAAGCTCAACAAAAAAAGTAATATATATATATATAGACGAACAGATGGAAGGTGGACGACAAATGTACTACAGTGGATTCCTAGAGAAAAGAAACGACCGAGACGACGTCCAAATGTAAGATGGGTAGATGAAATCAAGCGTTTTTCAGGAGCTACATGGATGAGGATATCAGCAGACCGAGATATGTGGAAAGAAAAGGGGGAGGCCTTCATCCAGCAGTGGATAGAAAACGGCTGAATATGATGATATATATATATATATAT
>JAGDQP010024218.1:0-12365 GCA_022664845.1 Lepisma saccharinum | reverse complement strand
CTCTTTATTCAGGTAGCTCCCCAATTGGCCTCACGACGCTGGGTGGAATATATATATCGTAGATTTTTTTTAAGAAAATATTTTTTATGATTTCTTTTAAGAAACAGGTCACTCACTAACTGTGGTTTCCAATTTTTTCCAATTAGTAAAGTCTCTCCAGACAATGGTGACATCGGCCCCTGCTGTGCGTGCCTCGCTTCATTTGGAGAAATAAAAATAAACGTACCATACAATGATTACCTATTTAAGTACGAATTAATTGTTGTCCTCCCACATTTCATAAACACTAGCAAAATACACGCTAGCAAAATCACAGCGTTACCTTAATATGGGTTAAGTGATAAATCGTTGTTTAAATTTAACTATAGCTGTTAAATAAGACAAGAGGGTAAACTAAGAATACATCAAACTACATAGTAAAGAAAGACATTGTGAATAATGCCATTAAAAATAAGTAATACACGGATGTTGTTAAGAGGAGGGGCAATACATTTTAAAATTTATAATTTGGTTCGAGAACCCGCACAGAAACATAGAGCCCTAGATGGACCCCAGGTATTGTGAGTTTTATGTAAATATTGGCTTTATCTGAAACCAAACTTCTGTTAAATCAAATGCTATTATTTAAACATAGATTTAATTTAAAATACGCGTATTTCATTTAGGTTCTAAATAAAATCAATCAGTACTGGCTATTTTTAAGCATTTGACCAGTTAGTTACTTTCATTCACTGTAGCGTGCTTCAAATCATAGGTTAAAATAAAACCATTTTATGTATGGGAAGGAGCACATATTTATCTGAAATGAATTCTTTATCGTATTCATAATGCTACTAGTTTTAATTTTACAAGCAGGAATACATGGATTTAATTCTTCTTCATTATTCAGTAAATTAAATCATATATCCAATCTTACTTAACTTTGTGTATGAATAATTTTGATATGGTAAGAGTTCTACTCCTGTCCACGTTTCTACAACAAACACTTCTGTGGAACAAGCAATATGACTAGTAACGTTCTCTGAGACAGTAATAATTCTTTTAAATACATTTCGCAGAATTGAAGCAAATTTATGTATCTAATTTTATGATAGTGCTCAGGGCGATAATCTCCAACTATAAAAATTTCAAACAAAAAAATCAAAATTGTAATTATTTTATTATTTCCAAAAGGTTTCTTATTGCTCGGACTTTTATGTCATACATCATCTCTAACGTGACTTGCCCTCCCTTTTTTTTTATAACATTTCACCAAATACTGTTCATAAAGTATTTTAGCATTTTTGTCATGTTTTCAATTTTTAGTCATACCTTCATAATTTTTAGCGGATAAATACATATTTCTAAAGAATTTTGATTAAATAATAATAATAATGATAAAAATGTTCCAGTCGCATGATGGTAAAAGATGATGGTCACGAATTCGAATTACGGAGGTAATTCAAATCTAGAACTTGCCCCTGATTGAAGACTTTTTTTTTCAAGATTTTTACTTAACCCTACCAGGCGAATGGTGGGATGGAGTCTGGAAGAGAAGGCCTGATCGGTTCCTTCCCAACGAAATCATCGGAGGAACGCAAAGGATAACCCCCTAACAAAGGATTATAAGAGACCTCCACCCACGGATACTTTCGCCCTTCTGCTGTCATACATACAATACATTTCTTTTAGCAGCATTGAAGATACCGGAAGATTCAGAATTCTATGCCTTTTGTGTTATGTTAATCAAACCTCGAGTTTTGTACGTTCTCTTTATATTCTTTGTTCTTCTCGGTTTTCTGAATATGCAAGCAACGGTGCTTTGCACTTTCAAGTTCGATATGCCTTATCTAACCTGTAGGAAGATGTCGTAGAGCTGACAACCCTACACCGCTAAAACATGTCAAGAAATAGTAACAGATGGTTCATGGATTCTCCTGGGGTAAAATATTCCGGAGGTAAACTAGTCTCTCATTCGGATCTCCGGGCGGGGACTGCTTCAGGAGGCTCCAAGAACAGGATTAAGAAAGACCTTAGAATAGGAACGTGGAACGTAGTAAAGTTATACAAAACGGGCCCTCATCAGGTGGCGGTACGCGAGACTGAGAAGTACGAGCTGGACATATTAGCGATACAGGAACAGGAAGTTCGGTGGGAGGGTCAAGCTCAAGATAGCATCCGACACCGACACGGCAAGTACACTTTCTACTACGGGCGAACACAGTCTCACGATTTCGATACAGGATTCCTCATGAAGAACAATATCTTTCCGACGGTTCAAAATATGGAGTTCGTAAACGAAAGACTATCGTACGTTACGATACGTAATCGATGGGGCAAGATGGTTTTAATAAATATCTATGCGCCGACCGAAGTTGTTAATGATAACGACAAAGATACTTTTTACGACGAGCTAGAAACATTGTTTGACCGATTACCGAAGTATAATATGAAAATTGTGTTAGGTGATTTCAACGCTAAATTACGGAGGGTGGAAACTTTTAGACCTACTACAGGCAATACAGCCTTCACGAATAGACCAACAACAATGGAGAAAGACAACTTTCGCGATGTCGAAAAACCTACTAGTAAAGAGCACGTGCGTTGAACACAAAGATAGGTACTATACACAAATACACATTGATATCTCCGGATGGCAAAACTCTGAACCAGATTGCTCACGTATTTGTAGATAGACGAAGACACGCCATTATAATGGACGTTAGGTCTTACATACAGAGGAGCAGAAGGTGACACCGACCATCAGTTAGTGACTGATCACACAAGTGAGGGGAAAGTTATGCATCGCGAACAGAGAAATCAAAGGATCGAAACAACCGAAATTCGAAGCTAAACGATTAGATAATCCAAGCGTACAAGCAGACTACGAACTCGAAATCTTAGCCGACTCGAGTAGCAATAAAAGATGAAGTTAATAGTGAAATTGATATAAGATGTGGGAGACAATACGTGATACAGTGAATGGTACAGCGAAGCAACGTGTAGATGAGAAGTAACAGCAGAAAAACAAACCTTGGATTAATGAAGAATGCCTTAAGCTTAAAGAGGAACGGAAATAAGCACGGCAATGATGGCTAAGTAATAAAAGCGAAGCGAAAACCAACCACTACAGTAACGCGAAACGCAATGCTACATGCGGGTTCAGGAACAGAAAGCGAGAATATCTGACGCAGAAGATTCAGGGGATAGAGGAAATCGTCAAGACAAATAACATACGAGTTCTGTACAAAGGGGTAAACTCGTTAAGAGAAAGTTACCAGACGAGGTTAGGAATGATTAGAAATGAACGCGGAGATCTTCAGGTGGAACCGAATAAAATTATCGATGTGCAGAATTTTTTTTTTTGACACTTCTTAATGTACACAACGGAGATAAAACAGAGGGATTTTAAAATCTATAATTCAGAACCGTGGATTCCCGAACCTAGGAAAATCGAGGTCGAAATGTCGATAAAGAAACTTAAAATTTTCAGATCACCAGAAATAGACAATATTCCAGCCGAATTAATTAAAAGGGGACGAACGACACTAATCAAGGAACTGTATAAATTGATAAGTGCTATATGAAGAACCAATGCGCCATGCTGGGATCTTAGTGCTATATGAAGAAAGGAAAAGTTTCCAAAGGAATGGAAAACCTCAATAATAGTTCCGGTTTATAAAAAGGGGAATAAATCGGACTGTAATAGTTACCGCGGAATCTCATTACTACCAACATTCTACAAAGTTACTCCCATCCTGCTAACTCACCTAAGCGCATACGTAGATGAAATAATTGGAGATCAGCAATGTGGATTTAGAAGAAATAGATCCATGTTGGACCAGATTATCGCCTTGAGACAAATCTTAGAGAAGAAGTGAGAATACAAGGGACAGTTCAGCAGTTATTCATCGATTTTAAGAAAGCGTATGATTATATCAAAAGGGAAAACTATACAATATCCTGGTACAATTTGGAATTCCGAAAAAAGAAAAAAATGTTCAACTAGTGAGGATGTGTCTCAGTGACCCCATAAGCAGAATACGGATAAATAATAATAGGTCTATGTCAGATAGTTTAAAGATTCGCAACGGATTGAAACAAGGTGATGCCTTGTCATCATTACTGTTCAACTTCGCGTTAGAATATGCGATTCAGAAAAATAAAAGAGGACAAAAAGGGCTAACATTGAATGACTTGAATCTACTGTTCATGTACGCGGATGATGTAGATTTAATAGGGTACGATATATATACACTACAAAGTAACACAGAAGCGTGCAATGAGATAGGTCTACAGGTAAACATAGATAAAACAAGATACTTGATAACAAGCCGAAATACAGGGAATAACCTAAATAGGTACATAACAATTAAGAACATAGAGAAAGTAAACAAATTTAAATACTTGATAGCATATGTAACAAGTAGAAACGAAGTAACGAAAGAAATAAAAAGTCGTTTAGTTTCGGGCAACGCATGTTTCTATTCGGTCTAAAAACTCCTGACCTCGCGATTAATATCAAGGAAGTTGAAATTGAAAATATACAGAACGGTTATTCTGCCGTCAATACTTTAGGGTTGCGAAAGTTGGTGTGCGACCTTAGCATATGAATATAAATTATGGGTGTATGTAAATAAGGATTTGAGAAAGATATACGGGCCGAAACGGGACGAGGTGACTGGAGAATGGAGGAGACTGCATAATGAAGAACTTCACTGACTGTACGACTCACCCGATGTTGTACGAATAACGAAATCACGACAACTAAGATGGGCAGGCCATGTAACTCGGATTGGAGAAAAACGATTATATTCCATCGTAGTTCGAAAGCCGGAGGGAAAGAGATGGTTGGGAAGACCGAGACAGCATTGGGAGGCCAATATTAGAAGGGATATTCGAGAAATAGGTGTTTGTGATGAAAACTAGCTTGATGTTGTCCAGGATAGAACCCAATGGAGAACGTTTGTCACTATGGCGACGAACTTGCTAGTTCCGTAAGCCATAGAGTAAATAAGAAAGGAAGGAATAGCGGCATAAGGCTCGGTTGTTTGAGTAGCAACGCTGCAGTATAGTCGCCCGACGATGAAGCTCGCGACGTTATCCACCTGAATTATGAGACTGGATCAGAACCTTTTCCGTCTTCAGAACATTTTCTGGATCAGAACCTTCTAGACCTATCTGCAGTATTAAGAAAACTATAAATTTTGGTCCATGTGGGTAAGCTGGGGGAAATAAAAAGGTTATATTACATCGTGGTTGGTAAGACAGAGGGAAAGTTGCCATTGGAAAGATTGAGATGTTGTTGGGATGACAATATTACAAGGGATGTGCGTGAAGGAAACTGGCTTGATCTTGCCCAGGATAGAATGGCGATCGTTTGGTGCTGCGGCGATAAACTTATCAATTCAGTACGTAAGCCATAGAGTTAGTTATTTAGTAGAAAATGACAGTGACAGTTCACTGCAAATGTCAAAACAAATAAAGAACCAAATGTTATTTATGTAATCGTTCACTATGTTAATTTGACATTAAAGAACAGTTACAAACTTAGAGGTAAATAGTTAGAACAAAACGACATCGACTGGGTTGCATGTTAATATCTCACCATGTCATAGAATATTTTACATACTTCTTCTGCACCTCTCTGAAAAAAAAGTTAATAGCTCTTTGCCGCAAGTACTTCAATACACGTAAAGCAATTGCTATTAGTTCTCTTCCGCATTACTTTTGGGTGTTTCTCGTTTGTGCTCTTTAAGTAATTGATCACAAACAGAAAATTACCATTCCATCAAACATGTGTGCATGTAAACAGAGAGTGTATTGCCTTTGCTTTCAATACATCATAAAGGCAATAAACAGGAAGAGAAAGATGATTTTTACGAAAGAAGAAAAATGTCACGCTATTGGTTTCTTTCTTTCTTCAAATTCCCGTGAGAATCGGCAAATAATAATGCATGCATATGTTGTTTAGAGCACAGTTTTTTATTCTCATTTTTTTAAGGAGACCAAATAGGTATTGTAAGAGGAGAGGAAGATGTCTTGGGTCAAATTACATCGAGAAGAAACGGTCGGATCCGTTGAGCTGAGAGCTATCTTGGATGGAAAGTTCTTTCCAGTGCTCTTTGTGCGCACATGGAAGACTAGAGAAGAAACCAGACACACAGGAGGCGTACGACCTAGACCTTCACCTGAGAAGGAGAAGAACCACTTCCTGAAGACGGTTTTGCCAAATACACCCTTTTTCATTCGTCAATCCTACTTCTATTCTTGATCATGTCTTACCATTCATTCAGGTTTCTCTTGTAGAGTACGTTCTACAAAGAACTTCCTGTTAATGGACGACAGATAAAGCAAGCAGAAGCGGCGTTCAGAGCTAAGAGATCGAATCCTGCTTAACGCCTGTATTCCATTGTGTAAACACTTGTGCTGCTGAAGGGACTAGAGGCATAAAGATGAATGAATGGAAGAAACGTATTCAAAGTTGTTGATCCACATTTGATAATGAGTTGTACTATAAGGGGGGTGGGTCATCATGCATTTTCATCTTCATTGAGAAGAAGAGGAATTATACAAAAAATGTAAAAAGAAAAATGTTAATACAGTGGTGGTGTCGGTGGTTGCGATTGCAGCCACATGACTTGTTTAAAAGTACATCTCTTTCTAGGCCAACGGTTATTTGATACTTATCTTTATATTGATGTCTACCAGCTGGTTCTTTCTCGCTGTCCTCAACTATATTCTGTTGGAATATGTATACATTATAAAGATGTCCACGTGCAGTCCACGCCACCAACACATATGATTTTAAGAAGGATGCTTCTTTTTTCTCATAGTTCTGATGCTGTTTCGCAGGATTTTTTTCTTTTCCTTTTTTGAGTTGCAGAAGAGGATTTTAAAGCTCTGCACGTGCTTCTTTGTTCTTTTCCTTTTGAAATATGTTAAAGCATTTAAAAGTAAGGAATCAAATTTACAGAACAGTATTTACCACCTGAAGAAGAGGTCAACATTATCCGTCGTATTTACCACATGAGTGACCTCCCTGCCCTATACCTCCAAAAGTTTCTAGCGCGACTATAAAAACTATAACATAGTCCAGATTTATCATCAATAAATAATATGAATTACTGTTATTATTACTACTAGTTATACCGATATCGACAGGACCTTAAAATCAATGTTAATCTTCTCCATTTTTCCTGATGCTGCTTTCCGTTTTACATTCTTTTCTTTAGTTCACAATGGTTCGTGGTGTCCTCAAATTTTGCAACGTTAATTTAACTCATTTCCCGACGTCATACAATGATGAAAATTTGCACAGTGACGTAAGTCAGATGACAATACAATATTTTATTGTAACTTTCATATATTTCTATATATTTATATATTTTAAAAGTATATTTTCTTTTTTAATATTACCCATAAATACTAGCCTGCAACGCTGTGGAGTTTGACTGGTTGAAGAACACCTTAATTAGGATTTGGGTTAAAAATTAATAAAAAATGTTTAAAGACATACTTTTCTTAAACAATACCTACCAAAAAGTAATTTTGTTTATGCATGAGAAAAACAAAAGCATGGGGCGAGCTCTCATATAGTCACTTTATAAATTCTTCAATTAGGGCCATTCTTTTCTTTCTAGTCATGCATAAACAAAATTATTTTTTTTACTTTTTAGTGCGAATTATATAAGAAAACTATGGCTTTACAAAGTTTTTTAAATATATATATATATATATATTTGTCTTAGAAATGGCCAATTTCGTCTTTCTCAATAATGTTTCTATTCATCTTCTTTCCTCTTTAACCTCACCTTGAATGGATACAAAGGCACTCGGAATGAGTTAGAAAGGTTTAAAATATATTTCAGTATATCTTGCTAATCATCATCATCATATTCAACATTTTCTATCCACTACTGGATGAAGGCCTCACCCTTCTCCTTCCAGATATCTCGGTCTACTGCTTCCACTCATCCATGCAGCTCCTGAAAAAGGCTTGATTTCATCTAACCATCTTGCATTCGGACGTCGTCTCGGTCGTTTCTTTTCTCTAGGAATACATTGTAGTACATTTGTCGTCCATCTTCCATCTGTTCGTCTAGCTACGTAACCGGCCCATCTCCACTTCATCTTCTTCGCACCCTTCATTATATCTTCTACCTTTGTTTGTGCGCGAATCCATTCATTTGTCTTCCTGTCCCTCCTGGTTATTACTAGCATGTATCTCTCCATTGCTCTTTCTGTGACTCTTAATCTTTGAGTCGTTTGCGCATCCAATGTCCAAGTTTCGCAGCCGTGCATCATTACAGGTAAGACACATTGATTATAAACTTTACGCTTCAGACACATTGGAAGTTTGCTTTTCAAAATAAAGTGTAGTGTTCCAAACGAACTCCACGCCATTTCACATCTTCTATTTATTTCACCAGTCAACTTTGCTTTCGATGTTTTAAGCTGGCCTAGGTAAACATACTCATCAACTATGCCTATTGTCTCTCCGTTAATCTTTATTTCCTTCTTTGCAGCATGTTGATTGTACATTACTTTTGTTTTACTTAAATTCATTTTAAGACCTATTTTCGAACTCTCATCACTCAGATCTACCATTCTGGTTTGTAGTTCTTCTGCACTTGAGGCAAACAGGACTATACCATAAGCGAATCGTAGGTAATGAAGATATTCGCCATTATTTTTTTCCAACTTCATCCTAGTTTAAATTTTGGAATACTCTCTCCAGGACCGCACAAAACAGTTTTGGAGAAATTGAATCTCCTTGCCTTACCCCTTTTCCAACTTTAGTTTTTTCACTTTCTTGACTTTTTTGCAGTCTAATGACAGATGTGGCAGTCGAGTAAATGTTTCGTAGTAACTTGATGTATGCACTTTCGATATCTTGATGTTCTGCTGTCTGCTGACAATGAGACAGAATCGAAAGCTTTTTCAAAATCTATGAATCCTAGACATAGTGGAAGTTCATATTCATTAATCCTTTCCATAACTTCATTCAATGCTTGTATATGGTCCACTGTGCTAAATCCACGACGAAATTCGGCTTGTTCCCTTCCCTAGTTAAAATCCAAGTCTCGTTCAATACGATTCAAAATATCTTTGGTGAACATTTTGTATATAACTGACAGTAAACGGTCTGTAGTTCTCAACGCGTTCTGTGTCCCCTTTCTTGTACAAAAAAAAATTATGATAGCCCTCCAATTTTAGGGTATTTCTCTATTCCTCAGGCCCATTGAGAATGATTTCACACGTTCCTCTTTCATATTTTCACCTCCCATCTTTGCTGTGAGTCCATCCTCACATGGCGATTTTCCATTCTTCATCCCTCGAAGTTCTTTATCCACTTCTTTCATTACTTCTGGGACTTCTACATAATTTCCTAGTTCTTTTTCGGACTAGTACAATTCTCTGTAGAAAATTTCAAATATGTTTATAATTTCCTCCTTATTTGGTGTTACGGTCCCGTCTGATCTCTTAACTGCAATTATTTGCTTTGTCCCTATCATGAGCTGTTGTTTGCTTTCTTTCATTTTTCCTCGATTGTACTTCTAACAAGATTTTCGTTGTATCTTCGTACATCCTCTCTTATTTTCTTCCTTACGGTTTTATTTAGTTCTATGTACTCAACTCTCTTTATTAACTTTCCTCTTCTTTCATTTCCCTTCTTTTCTTCATCAAGAGTTTAATTTCTTCCGAGATTTTGCTCTCTTTTTTCTTTTTCGTGCCTGCTATTTCCCTAGCTGTTTCTCTTATTATCTCAGTCAGTATTTTATTTCTGTTATTGATGTCTTCTTCAATATTGTTATGTATTCGGAACGTGATCACCCTGTACACCTTCAAACTTCAAATAAACAATAATTATAAACTTACTTCCATAAATCATATAACAAAAGAAAGGAAATAAATATAAATGAAAGTCAGTGAATTACCTGTTTTACAGGTAATGCTGGAGTGAAGTGTGTAGGTACTTAAGCTAAAGCGAACGTATGACTGATATCACGTTTGTGCGTTAATTAGTGCATCAGAAGTAGCACTTACGAAACTCGTCCATACTGTCCGATGCTTCATCAGAAAGCATAGGCTAGGTGAGATGACCTTAGTAAATAACTTAGTATTCGATATTTTCCACACAATTTGCAAGTTACGAGAATTGCCAACGCAGTAATTGTGATACCAGACCCGACATATTTAGCATTGTATCCAGTTCAAGAATTTGTTGCTCGTTGCGCCAGTCACCAACTCCCACATAATATCCCCCACCCTCAATCTTGGTACGTGACTATTCTAGCTGTATCCAGCTACTATACTCTGCTTGCTGTTAATGTAGCAAAGTGATCAACAAAGAACAATATATCCAATCCCTACCTGACTTTCTGGTCTGACAGTCTCCTTGACAAATGTAGTCAATAAGACCATTGAAAATTATCTTACTTGCATGTTGAGTGAAAATAATTTTCATACACGATTGAATTCGCGAACATTTCTATCACTTCATTGACCGTTATAATTTTTTTTATATTAATGCTAATAAATTCATTGTTTATATTATTAGAAAAGGAAATATTACTTATGTAAAGAAATTATTCTTATTAGTTCGCTAATAAAATTAGCTACTGCAGAAAACGAAATGTGAAAGTAGAAACGATAATCCTTTTTCTTCAATGTAAGAATTTCTCTTTTCTTTTATTAATATACGAGCTGATATGTCCGCCCATTTTCGAGGCAAATGGGACAATCATATCCTGTGATCTTTAGTGCTCAGCCCGCAGATTGAGTTGTATCATTTGTTCACTGTCCTCTCTCTCTCTCTCTCTTTCTCTCTCTCTCTCTCTCTCTCTCTCTCTCTCTCTCTCTCTTATCTTTCCTTACAACCCAAATAACGTAGATGGGTGTTTGTGTGCTTTGTAAGAAAATATTATATTTTACATTCGATTCTTAGAGCCCGAAGGTTAAAATATTTAAACTAGATATAGTTTGTGTTCTTCTCGTCAAATTTGGTAGGCAAAGTGAAGTTTGGTGTAGATTGATCCAACGGAATGGATTTGTATAGAGGACAGGCATAAATACCATATTGACAGAAAGTACAGGGTTTGAGCTTTAGGCCGATATCTTCATCAACAGCAGTGTTCTTCCGAAAACAGTAACTTCTTCAAGGAACGTTAATCCCTTTCCATTCATCCCGATTTGCGCTTTTCTTGTTATCCTAGCGTAGATTTATGTTCCTCAATACTATCAAGGAGTTGCGGCTGGCTTTTTCCTCTTCACCTTTTACCCTCAAACATACCTTCAGTGCCATCCCTGAGTAAACTATGTTTTAACCTTTTCTACTTTCTTTTCTTCATTGTCTTAATGATTGTTGTTCTTTTTCTTACTTTCCAGTGTTTTCAATTTGCTTTCGTCACTTTTTCGTATAGTTCACGTTTCGCTTAGATACAATACTTTATTCCACACAAAATGTCTTCAATTCTTTGTTCATCAATCATCACTGCATAGAAAAGGATGACAGACAGCCTCTCTCTTCATTGCTATTCTCACCTTTACTTCTTTTTCACATTTCATATTTTCACTTATAATTCTTCCTAACTAGATACCTGTTCTTCTCCTCCTCCAGTTTTGATATTGACTGTGATCCAATTTGTGGTAATTAACATTATCTTCATTTTCTCTATGTTCATTCTAGATGTTCTTCACATCGTTCATTTAGCTGTTTTTTAACATCTCCTTAGTTAAAATTCAAGTCTAACGCAATATAGTATATTTCTTCTAACTGTAAATGCTCCTTCAGTATTGATTTTTTCTAACATGTTATATAATCTCTTCTAGATAAATATTAAATAAAGTACCTCTTCCAGATATAAATTATCTCTTCTAGATATAAGCTATCCCCTGTGCGATGCGCACGCGCCGTGAATGGTGCATGGGGGATGTGGAGGTAGCGCTCCATATTTTCTTGACCTACGGTACGAAGTGAGGTGGGGTGGTCAGTCCCACGCTCGACCGCCTTTACCTTCCCACGGCGCCCAGGAATACCAAGGACACTCTGGCACTCAATTTGATAGGAGGCTCAGTGCATCTCAGAGCGCCAGGCATGGGAATACTGAGAGAAAGATCTCCAGTGTCCTGGCCGGGATTTGAACCCGGGCCGCCCGATTCGTAGTCAGACGCGCTACCGTCTGAGCCACGGCGACTCATTCACTTCTAGATATAAATTAAATAAAGTATCTCCTCTAGATATAAATTAAATAAAGTATCTCTTCCAGATATAAATTATATCTTCTAGATATAAATTAAATAAAGTATCTCTTCTAGATATAAATTAAATAAAGTATCTCTTCCAGATATAAATTATATCTTCTAGATATAAATTAAATAAA
>JAGDQP010024217.1:0-28213 GCA_022664845.1 Lepisma saccharinum | reverse complement strand
CTGAAAACCCATAACACAAAATGTACGTACACATTAGCCTCATCTAATATATCATGGGTAGACCATTATAAAGACTTGGGTATCATATTTGATGAAAAACAATTTTACTTCTCACATTGAATCGTAACTTCTAAAGCACTCAAACTTCTTGGACTTCTCTACAGGTTTACCGATATTAAAGATTTCAGAGCTCTTCAGTCATATTTTCTCACTTGTGTACTTTCTAGTATTGAATACTGTTCATCTATCTGGTCTATGGCTTGTGAAACCAACTTATCTAAAATACACAAAGTCCAAAATTTATTTATCCGCATTGTACAACATAGGATACCCAACCTCCAACACAAACCTAACGTAGACATTTTGAAATCTCTTGACTTAAAAAACATAGACACACGAAGAAAACTAAATGACTTAAAATTCCTTTATAAAATAATGCATAGCACACTTTCTTCCACTTTTTAACCTAAGAGTACCCAGACAAAATTCTCGTTCACATCATCATTTCTACCTCTCAAAACCGAGATTGTGTTTGGTCCAGCGATCTCTTGTATATAGATTATAACATTTTTACAATACTCTTCCTTTGCCACCAGATTTCTGCTTCAGTAAAAGTAAATTTCTAAAGGTTTGTTATATGAATCTAGAATGAGTGAATGAAAAAATGATATTATTTCCTATTGCATAAGTCTTTGTTGTTATATAATTTTTATTATTGTTTATTGTTTGTTACAAGAAGGTATAAAATGGCGTTTGCTGTATCCGTGCTAACTTCTAATAAATAAATAATCTCAAAAGGCTATAAATTCAAACATGTGCACTGAAGTGTATCAATCATCTAAATACGACAAATCACAAATATACTTTCCAAGATAAATACTGAGCAAAATGCTTCATGCAGTTTACTAATTCGTATCGATTTACCATGATTATAATGCGATACATAGATATTCCATATACTCTTATTGAAAGTGTAAACAGTATAATAGCTTTATGAGCTGCATTCAACTGGTACAAATTAGTCCTTAAAATACAGCACAAACATCCTTGTTTTCGATTCCAAATTCTCTTGAGAATAAAGTGCATTTCCTAATGCGTAACATAATCCACCATTGATATTTTCATGGTACCAATTTTCAATCAGCTGTTTTTGTGTTTTATAATTATTAGTCGCGGGCGCGATTCTTCATGATCAATACCCATTGCAATATTGTTTAACAATTGAAGTTTAATAATTGAATTTGACACAGTATAACAGTCCTACAGTCAATAGTCTATAATTATAATATTTGAGTAGCTCAGTTACAAACAAGGCCAGGACCATTTTGCAAAATTTTTCAGGAGCGTGCAAAAACAGTTTACTATAGATAAAAAGCGTGAATGTTGCTATTTTTTTATTTGGATACCAATATCTAATTAAAATTGAATGTTTAACAGATGTAACACATTATATTAAAAGTTTATTAGTTATTTACAAAACAAAATTGGCCGTGGACGGGTTTGTGACCAATGTGTGGACGTTGCCGTTTTTGTAACAAAAACTGCAGTCATGAAACTATGAAAGTGATTCCTTGAGGTTGTTCCTTTTTTTTTAAAAAAAAAAAACACTTAATAAAAAACTTTTTAATTAAAAGTTTCCGTGTTACATTTTTAGCACATGTTTTACTTTTTTTTATAGAAAAATCTTTAATTGACAATTTCCAGAATTTCATCGTCATTGTTGGTTGCACATTCACACGGATCCTCTTCTTCGTTTCTTTTGATTCAGCATGATTGGCTGAATACTCTGCTGTGATTGGCTACACTGGACCTGGTCGTGTGTGAAACTAAGCGCTTGTGGAGCTGACCGTTTTTTAGTAAAGCAGTCACGTATTTAAATGAAGGGAAGAATGATCAATGTCCATTTTTAAAAGTTGTGAGAAGAAACGCATTTTAAGTATAAACACTTGAATTTAAAGTTTTTTTTTTGTTTTGGGCACCTTTGCTTGAGGTCAAAGACACAGAGGAAGAACGATCAAGGTCTATTTTGAAAGTTGTGAGCCAGTTCTGAAAGTTGTGAGTACTGTATGCCATCTTCTGTCTTCCACTCTATAAACTCTAGTCCCAGTCACTTTTTGATGTATTTATAACTTTCAATTTTGAATTTTGAGATAAAAACTGTTTGATGAAACACTGCAGTTAATTTGATCACTAACTATGGTAATTTTCTTGAATATTAGTCCGAAAAATCCTTTGAATTGTTTTATTTTTACACGATTAATTTCAGCGGCTTCTTTCATTAAGCCGCCATCTTGCCAATCCTGTTGTTTTCGTATTATTATTTATTTTCATACACTGATGAATAACTAATCTGGGTTTATGGTTTTTTCCATTTTCAGTAATATGAGACGCCATGTTTAGTCCGATTCATTTCCAACGGATACTTTCTCTGCATTTCTCCCTTTTGCGTTATGCTGATTGGAGGCATTGACTGTCGGAGACATAAAATTTTATTTACCTTTGCAGTACATATTTTTCTGTAAAATTTCTGTTCCATGCATGTTTCAGTATGACAATGTGTACCATCTACTTGTTAATAACTATTTAGTATATTTTATTTAATTTCTGTTTCATGAATTAAAAAAAATCCAATAAATTTTTGATATGTGGCTATTTGCTTGAACTTATGTGAACTTCGCTTGAACTTGTTTGACATGTGAACTTACGTGCAGTGCATTCTGTTAGTTTTTGTAGCGTTTGGAGAAGGCTGAAAATAATATAATTTATAGTCTTTGCTTAATAATTCCAACACGTTTTGTTTACATTTTACACCTGACAGATTTTAAGCAAGACTTGGGTAAGATTTAACTATATTTGAAGTTAAGTGTGTAATATGGTACAGATACAAATAAAATAATATTTATTTTGTGAAATCATAACGCTCTTAAAGTAGAGCTGAAGAGAAAAGACACCAAGCTATTGAACATGAATGACTTCATCACATTTTAGGAATATAAATAATTACGATACTCTGCAAGATCTTTCTTTACTTTCGTCAACATAATAGCTTCAGACATTCTCAATCAATGTGAATTCTTTTGTTTTAACTAATTTTGTTCAGATTCTAAAACTATTCTCAATCTGTCAGTATCAAATCGTTACCAAGCTTTTCATTTCTCTCTACCAGCTGTTCAGACATGGGAAGTTTTTATGAAATCGAACAGTTAGATATTAATATGTGAGGTTTACTCTTAACCATTCGTTTAGTATTATTTGACGATGATCGATAAGGTTTTTCTTTATTTCAAATACACGAAAATGTCACAACTGAAGATCTGAATTGCAAAACATCCTCCACTTTATTTTTATTTTTTTTCGTATTTTCAGTTTTCTTTTCTTTGGCATCTATATTCCAAGGGATAATATTACATCCTAACTCTAACTAAAAACTTATTTTCAATACAAAATAATTTCAGTTGAATAGAATAACATCCCAAGTCCTTGGACTGTTTTTGTTCCTCCTGAAAAAAGAATACTCCGATGGACTTGGGATGTTTTGCAATTCAGATCTTCAATTGCAGATGAGGAGAGAATTAAGAAATGGTGCGTTTATTTAAAAGAAATGTGATTTGTGGGCTGTTCATGCTACGTCCTCAACTCTGGTAACAGTTTTATCTGTATTATCTAACTGTATCGCCTGTGAATCTTGCTGCCATATAAACTAATACAGTGTAATGTCAGTGAATATTTATTTTTTAAATTTAACTATACTATTTTATTATCTTATAATGTAGATGGCGTGAACAAGCAGAATATTTTATATTAAACATCCAAAACGAGGAATATTCGCAACATTTCACTCTTCATGGAAATTTCAAGAAAACAAAGAAAGATATGAAAAAATCAAAACTATAACAGAAATCATTCACATTTTAAATTAGAACTATTTGAGCTTATTCAATGCAAAATCAAGAATGTAATGTTGAGCTTGAAGGTAAACTTTAAGGAATGGTATAATAATGTCCAAAAGTTAAGAGATGTAGATGTCGTGTGTAGATAACGAATTTATCAATCAAGAAACAGCACACGGGCGTCAGTCGGTGACACAAAATAGGTATAATATTTTCAACCTATTTCATATGTTGAAATTTCACTACGATTTTCCATTATTTTGAACAAAGATTTTACTTTTACAGAACGTGATTTCCATGAATAGAGTTTCTTCCTTTAAAAGAAGTTTATTGCTGTATTTTTGACCGCTTTGTCTCGCGTAATAATAGCAAGTGCAATGAACAAGGACTTCAGCAATATTCCTTTAGGGTATTTCCTCTCTCTCTTTTCCCTATTTTCATCTATCATGTTCTCCTCCCTTGTCATCTTCTTCTCCTCCCTCTCCCTTTAAGCTTCAGTTTATGGACGTAAATGCTCTCAGTAAGTGAACGAAGCTCGTCCCATCAAATTGACTTTTTGCGCTGTTTGTGAATAGCAGGTCAAATTGCTCAGTGACATTAAACAAACGATCAGCGCGATATAAACTCAAGGGTTGCGTAGGCAATATAGCGCTCTCTATGTGAACTTCTGTCTGAGTTTTCATTTTCTTTTATTTCTTGTTCCATTCCTTCTTTGTCGCGTTTCTTCTGCACCCACGGATAAATAAACACGATATCGCTTAGAAGGAGAAACAGGGACTACTGAAGATACAAGAAGAAGCTGCAGAGAACTACTATCTATATAAGGATGGAAAACTAATGAGATTTTTTGTAGCGAACTCGCTGAAATTCAGAGCCAATAGAAAATTGAAACAAATTGACTGTTACGTCGAAATAATAGTACTCGGTAAAAACATATCTCTCAATAAAAAGAAGGGAACTTTTCAATAAAAGGAACAGGAGCTGTTGTAAACTGTGTTCAGTGATAGAAACTAAAGGAGTTATTATCAGGATTTCGAATTGATTTTGTACTGATCCAGAACAGTTTGAGTATCATATAGCACCATTTCGCATCGTTCGCGAACGTGTAGGATGTTTCGTGGATATGGAATTGTTTTCACCTGTCGAATCGGTAATTTTCAGTTAGATGTTCACACCAAATATGCAAGCAAGGTTACAACAGAAATTATATTTACTTATATTAGAATCTCACAACATGGAAACGGAGTAGGCATGTGACAAATTGTTAAGCGGGGTTGGTACAATAAACCTTCAATTTTTGTTGCTTTGAGCGGAGAGGTGGTGATACGAAATAGGAACACCCTGAAAGATTAAGCGAGTCACTTCTATAATGCGGGGTCTTTATTGAAGTCTAGCCTAGCTTTCTAATCAGACCCTGAGTTCTGTATTGTTCGTTGATAGTGTAAAGTCAAAAATTAATGCAAGGTCCGTTACTGTGTCAAATTTCTTTAGTGTAACACTGCGTATAGAGCTTAAAGAGTTGTACAGCGCGTTGCTATTCGTAAGACAGAGTTGTTTCTTGAAGCAGTTTGCAATTATTAGGCGATTCAATTTTTTATAATTAAGCAAACAAACCACATAGTTTATTAGGGTTAACGGAAGCGGAAATGTGATTAATAAGTCGAAGGAATAATGAAGGTCTAAGGTTTGACCCTAAAGACACACCTGATAAAACAGCAAATTCTATTGATTTGCATTTTTTTGTGAAGGATTTATTGTTTCCTATTCTTTAGGTATGGCGGAAGCAGTTTTATAAGCGGAATAGGGAACTTAAAATAGGAAAGTATGCGAATAATACATCATGGTCAACGGTATAAAATGCTGCTGAAAAATCCATATCACAAGTCGATACCAACCAGTCCTCGCACGTCAAGTTTCCGTTTCCGTTAAATATGTAAGAATTGCTAAATTTCATGTACTAGATGTCTTTAGCATCAAGCCACTGATAATGATAAGTACATATGGTTAGTTTCACGTGATGAAAAACCGAAAATAAATATTTTCCCTTAGTCATTCAAGACTAATGCCAGGATTCAGGACCCAGTAACAAGTCTCTGACGAACTATCTTCCAACATCCTCTCCTATTCTATCCTGGCTTCGGCCTGATATAGCTAAAGATCATAAACAAATTCAAAACCGCCAATAAATGACATATTTGGATAATTTTGAGTAACTAGACAGTCTAAAATTGATTCTTCTCTGCCATTGCTTGATTACCAAATACGGCATGAGAAATGTTCTTCCCACTTTTTTTTAAAGACTCAGCCTATATTATGAAAACCGTGATCACTTAGATTTAGATGATTTATTAAAATAGCGAAATTCAAGAGACCATAGGATGTATATTCAAACGAAAAATGAACGAAGAAATTATCCGTTTTCTTAAACGACCTGAAAATTAATGAAGATAATATTTACTTCTCTAAGTAAAATGGCAATGATACTAACAAGAACAGTAGCAACACTTCATAGACTGAACGCTCTATTCAACAAGTTTCACTTTGCTTTTTAAATAAATATATTATATTCATATCAAGTATTGCGGAATCTCATGGAACTCCATGTTTCACTATCCCAGTAATAAGTAAAGACAAACGAGTGATATTTCTTTAAAATTGTTTCTGATCTCCATCTAGTTCATACAGAGAGTTGAATATATTTAATTGAATTATACATATTAATTGATGCTGAGAAATTTATATAACATTTAGATTCTCCTATGTTCTGTGTTCTGTGTGATTGATCCTTAGTGTATACAATGAATGGGTGAATTTGAACACATAACATACTGTACACACATTAAAAAAAAACTTGGTTCACTCAATAACGGACGCATGTGTTTATGCCAGTTTGTTTTAGGTAGAGGGTTTTGTAAAACAATTTTTCGATGTTTGGAAGAAAAGTATTCTTCCAGTATATTTAAGTAAGGAAATATACACTATTATAGTTCTTTGATTGACAAAAGCTGAAACTCTTGCATATTGTTTTTTTTCCATTGAATCTTTAGTGAGTCTAGCTAAACTTCGTGTACGTTTGGGGTTGATTTACAAACTACTGTTCCTTTCTTCGAAATTGCTTCTAAAGGTAAACTTGATCTTTTACGTTATGATAAAATAAACATTTATCTCACGTACATGTATAGCATCTTAATTTAATTGGACACGTATTAAAAATGATGAACTGGAATTTATTTTCATTTTAATTTTATCATTAATTACGAATGAAAGCTGTTTGTGGCAATGAAACGTTTCACTTATTAGAAGAAACTCCAAAGAAATCTTTGGGAACATGATTTTGCATTTTGAGTTACTCTTTAATGTTAAATCATTATTTTATTTCGATGTTATATTTATTGACAAAAGGAAAATGACAAAGTTAGAAATTAATTAAAATGTATTACAATTGCAAGTTCCACATCTGAACGGAAATAGTTAATTTGGAATCATTAAAATGCATATCTCTTGCTGCTCACATCCAATATATAGGTGAATAATATTTTAAGCACTTTTGATACATTACTTGATTATCCGATAATTGCATAATTTGAGATTATATTCAAATTACATGTGATTAAAGCATTTTGTATTTCGTTATATTATTCAGTGCATCATGTGTAATGTTTGCTCATGTTAATACCTTCTTAACATTATACATTTGAACATTCGTCTGGGGAACAGAAAACGTTTGGATGCATATAATTATACTAGTAATGAATGATTGGTAAACAGAATGATTAGAAAGCTTTTGTCATGATCATATTGCTTGCTGAAAAGGAATTGACCAAACTTGTCGTGAACAATTGGAAAGTGGAAACGTTCCATTGTTAAATAAAATTCTTGCCCACAAGCATATTCACTGCGCCGTCTCGCACGTCCGCATCCTTGATCCAAGTGCCAAATCAATCAGGAAGACGTGAAAACAATCACCACCAGAGAGTGCTGATCTAAGAACCAAGTCATGTTGCTTACCATCTGATGTTTCAACTGCCAAACTGATGAGATAATTCAAAAGTTCATAGTCAGCGTCCATACATAGTTACTTAAATTGCGAAAGAGATTTCGCCATTATAGAGAAACGTAGGAAGGAAACTAAAGCCTTCGCTCCCCAAGACTTATATAAGATGATTGAGTCAGCTGAACGTGTTAATCCACTTCGTGTAATTCCAATGACTTCTTTGATTTTAAGAAAGCTGCTGATACACTGTTGACATTGAAGAAATGCAACTTTTGCAAATACACAATGCTCAGAGTGTCTCATATGAATGCATCACAAGTATCTATTAAAACTACTTACAATGACAGAGAACATTGGAAGTTATTAAATGTTCTCAAAAGAGGAAAATCTATGGCTACTATACAACAAACTTTACACCATCTGAAAGATCAGCCCCGCTTGCCTGCTGATAAGAAGAACGATCTATCGACCATGTTGTCTTTTCGTTCTGAGCAGCACAGAGTTTTATAGAACCCTTTCAGCAGTTCAATGATTCCATGAAACAGACAGTGGGAGTGGGTAATGTGTATTTTGTCTACACATGTATGTATTGATGGAGGAAGGGTTCAATAAAAATCTTCTACTAGTTAATATCTTATTGCTGTAACTATGACCTGTTTTAATCGTTAATGCAATACTGTGCTTGAACAGACATAAGAATACAAACAGTAAATTGCTGAATGTCACTTGCAACGAAAGGTTACTTAGTATGTAACATAGAACGTTCTTCTTATTTATGTTCTTGTCTTCTTAACCATTCGATTTTTGGCAATACTGATGCATACAGCACACTCCTGTAGCGTAATGGAACCGTCCACATTATATTGAAAGGCATGCGTTATGTGAAACCAAATCTATTCAGGTTTCTGCTTCCCCTGTAAAATTTCAAATTTGGCACTTAGAAGGTTTGACATTTTCACTCTTCATTTGTTTTTACTATTGACAGAAAAGCAAGGGATAAATAAGTAATTGACCGTGCTATCTGAAATCGACGTAAATAATTCTGATAGTGAAGTTAATATCAGTTAATTTCTTAACGTGTTAATGTAGAACTAAAGTTTTTATTTTGTAAAAATTATTCTTTGATCTGATTTCATGTGTTTCGTAGAAAAAACATTCTGAAGAAATCAGAATATTTTTTTACATATTGTAAGTATGAAATCTAGCATTTTGTGACTTGCTATAAAAATTACATATTGTGTAACTACAACAATTGTTTCTTAGAATAGCACTATGTCATAGACACCGCCACAACGTTTATTATACTAAAATAGTGACGGAACAGTGCGCTGTGAATAAAACTCCAAACTTCTTTGTAAAACTTCTTCAATATTATTCAAAATTATTATTTCGTTCGATTTCACACACTTGTTAATACAACGTATAACAATGGATATATAGGGTTTGAAAGTCACACAAGATCTGTAACTATTGTCAAAAATGTATGAACAAATATTTGAAATGAGAAGAGTACTGATGTTGTAAAGTACAAACATTTGGACACATTCTGAGACATTTCGAAATTTCCTGGCAACATTTTATTTAAGCAATTTGCGGGACCAAATACTGTTCTTATAGGCATTCAGGCTTTTGCTCTATCAAGTTGTATAAGATACTTACAGACGGTTTCCCATAAAATTGTATTGATAATTGTGTGCTGTACTATTCTTGTGTGCACGTCTAGACTCAACGGTTGAATGACTTAAGGATTAAAAATATTTTCGTACAACGAAAAGTTGTCACTTGTATGTAATACGGAAATTCTATTTCGTTACAATGATATTGGTTATGTTCTTTACAAGCATAAAGGTTGGTTCACAAAAACTATATTGTTTATTGCATCTCTCTCCAAATGTTAAAGATGGGTGAAATAATAGGGTCGTTTTTAACTAAAGTACATATACATATATAAATTGCAGATAGGTTGAATAGACTCTGAATGTTAGGAAACGAATATTACGACGTTGGAACAAAAAAATTGGCATACTTATGAAAAATCTTTGAACCTTTGAAAAAGCATATTTATTCATTTAAAAAACTTACTTTATTCAGATACCACATAATATTCTCCCTGTTTAAAATCAGTCTTCATTTTGAAGAGCAGTGTTAATAACTTCTGAAGAGATAACTAAAACATTTTCGACGATTTTGTAAAATTGTTTTTCATTAATACGATGCAAACACTTTTAGAGTATTGAAACAAGTTTCCTCGCAAATGTTAATTCTTCTTTAATTAACTAGAATCCACTTCATATACCTTTCATTTTCTCTTTATTACGTATTTTATTGATGAAATTAACTTCATTTCACCTAAAACAGTCAAATATTCCTAATTAACCACATCACTTCAAAACATCCATTATACTCATAAAAGAATATTAAACGTATTCATACAAATGCGAATAAGCTTTCACGTCGTCACATCTTCTTCCATTACAAACAATATATATTCATGTGAGGCTGTGTACAGTGTTTTCATCATTAACGACGTTCGTTCCTTCTGTATAATCTCAAAGCGCTCATCATGCTTCCACGAATTCTTCATAAATACTTGAGTGTATGTGCAGTTTCTTTGTTCCTCAAGTCTTAATAAAGACGAAATTAAGTCGTTAGTATGACTGAAGTGTAGACAGAGTTATGGGGAAAAAAGGGGCTTTTCCTAGGCTACATATAAACAAGAAGATGATCCCATGTTTGCTCGTGACTTGAAATGATCCAATTGTCTCATACGCTAGCATCGTTCCTTGGAGACGTAAATTAAACTGCTTTTAATTTTATAAGGAATTGTGCCTGTTTTTACTTTCAGAGATAATTTAGTCAGGAATATGAGTCGACTGAAAGATGTTAATAAGAACCATTTTACTTGTCTTCGTAATTCATAATCTATTGTATTACGAAGTTTCTGCGATTTAGAAGTTCAAGACCAGAACCTGAGATTACGAAAGTTTCGGAAGTTTCCTGACTAGTTGTATATAAGCACTTGCTTTCTGTCTTTATGTAGAGACTTTCCGTCTGTGTCATTAACGTGAGATGTCAAACTACGAGTCGGACTTTTGAGAATGCATGTTCCAGTTACACATATTACCCAAAGGAGAGCAATGCAACTTAGTAGTACCACATCACTGGGATAAAAAAGATACGCTAACAGCACGTTATTCCTTCATCGCTACGTGTTTCACGAGGTTCATACCTTTAAGCCAACCGCAGTAGTAGTACGGTCGGAGGCGCCAGGTCAACGTCTCCAAGGTTCTGGGTTCGATTTCCCTCGGGGTATGCAAGTTAGTGGATTTGAAAACCTATTAGCTATGGCATCATGTCGGGCCGAAATCTATTATAGTTACTAAAAGTGGCCCTAAAATGTATAGTCTACCAAGTTTTTTAAATGCTTTTAGTTGTTATCTGTTGCATACTTGAACATGTTAGACTATTCTAACCGATTTAAAGTTACACGTACGAAAAATAAACTTTTTCTTATACGATTGCTGTGCGAGCTTTGCTACAATTTGAAAATAATGTAACTTCATATAAGCATTATCCATATGTATACTTTCAAATGTGGTTTTAGGAAATTATTCAAATGAAATTATGTATCTTCAGTTTTATACTAATATTCTAATGTTGTCCTTACAATGAAAAGAAATATCTGTACATGAGAGCTAGAACCGCGTAAGTCGAATTTTAGTTAACCGTGATAAATACAGTTTTGTACAGCAGTCGGAAGGCCACTCATACTGGTTGCTCAGTTCTTGTTATAAACATAACAATAATGTCAATAAGCAAGTCTATTATGTAGTTTGTCCATTTCGCTTCTAAGTGAAAGAAGTTTCTTGTCTTATGTCCTGTATATTTTCAATTTCCATTCCAAATAAATAGCTCCAAATAGAAATAAAAAAATATGCATTCTTTAGCAGAATGCTATTGATTTACAGGTGGTGCAAATTAACTTGAATAAGAGTTTTTTTTTATAATTATATGATTAAATCCTTACATATGACAAAAGAAACATACTCAAATCTTTGGACAAGCATTAAGAAAGTACGTAAGCACATTTTTGTTAATGCTTCCTTTAGCCTTAATGCAGAGACGCAATCTCGTGGAGAAGTTTGTAGCTATGCCACGGAGCTTTCCTAAAGAATTTTCGTCTCATATCTTACGAAGAGACGCCTTAAATTCGTCGAAATAATTGTGTTTGATAACACATACTTTGGCATGTAAAATATACCAAATAGAATAATCAATAGAGTTAAGGTCAGGCTAACATGACGGACATTCACGAGACGTGATGAAGTTGGAGAAAATCTTATGACAACTTTGTTTATCATGTTGGTCCTATATGATTGAGCAGAATCATGTTGTTGATTTCCAAAGAGATTTTGGCCTACGGAAACACAATAATTTGCAGAATATCTGGTGATAGATATCTTGATTGAGTTTGATCTTCTGTTGAAGGAAAACTAAGAACAATACACAGACACAAATTTCAACCCAAACCATTATGGTTTTGGGAATTGTTTTTGAATTCCCATAGTAGCCCAGTAAATAAGGGGTGTCGAGCTGAAATAATTTATAAATAAGCTATTTTTTTAGAATGACCCCCTTTCATACTTCCCAAAGGATATCCCAAAAGTCTCCTAAAATCCCATCAGTGCGCATCACTTCCAAAATGGCGGACAAAGATGGCAGCGGGCCCTCAACATATAGCCCAGGAAATGAAGGTTTGATGTCGGGAATAATTAGGGGAAAGCTGAATTTTGGGCAATTGTTACATCACTACTAGAGGTGCATTTTCCTCAAACTTCCCGTCCATCCCCCCTATCCCCACGGAACTACAGAATTACAGACTTCCAGAAATTGAATAATATCTCTGTAACCAATAGACATAACGACATGATTCTTTTTTATGTTATAATTCACAGATAACATGCTACAAAAATATTTATCATGCGTTTTGCGTTATTTCTAGTAGTTTTGCCGTAATTTTGATCGAAAGTGCAAAATAACGATATTTTGCTTTTAATTTTTACAGTTTTTACGATGTAGCTTGTTTTAAACTCACAATATCAAAAAAAATGTTCGAGATAAAAGTTATTGCCTGTTTCATAAGCTTTAAAATGATGTATATATCAATATTGTTGAACAATTACTGTGTTATCTAATCAAGTAGGGGACAAAATACAGAAGTTGGAAGAGGAGATCAAGGAGATAATCCTTAGGACCCCCAGAGTGTATATTGACTTTGTTTGAATTGCCACAATTATAGGAATATAGCTGCGCATGGCAGACACGAGGCAAGATATGGTAGCTGTGGTGAGAACGGTTATAAAAAGGCGGACTGTAAGGAAAAGGACAAAAAAAGGCATCCTACACGTGTATGTCGTGCGAGGAAGAAACTGTGTGGGGCAAAAAGTCAACAGAATGGCCTGGAATATAAATTAAGCCTGTAAAGAGTCACTGCTAGATTTGACTATGGACTACCTTAGTCAAGCTGAAAAATTAGGAACACCTACTCAAAAGAAAAAGTACCCCCATGCAGGCAGAGGAGAAACCTAGAGGGGCTAATAAAATTTAACAACAAGAACACGGAGAGTTTTTGCGATTGTTTAACCGATAGCAATACATCATTAACAGACGAATTCCTCACAATAAAACAAGGACACATACACATAGACACAGAAGAACAGGTAATCCTCAAGTTAATTAATCCCAATTTGGCTACTTTCCGAGAGGTTTTGTCGAAACTGTCACCGTTCCACGATGATTTTAACCTGGATAAACTAGAATATATAACACAAAATTGGATAATAATAAATTAATTGAACTTTATCTTTCACGTAATCGTTATAAATGTAGAATTGTTAATGTGAAGTCATCCAGAGAAATCTTTCTGGAGGAGGTGGATCATTGCTTGACTTATTATCTGCAGTTAAAATTGATGGGAGATTAAACATTTCGATACCGGTCATTGGAATGGGGTTTTGGAGAGCACAACCACAAAACATATTGAGGATCTTGAAGAAATGGGAATACAGTATTGAGAATATAGGGTTTGAAATGGTGATACAAGATAAACAACTCTACGAGAGTATAAAGAAGAACCTAGACGTAATTCAATATACCAAGGATACACGGAAACAAACAGACGACAATATCGAGAAGGAGAGACTGGGAATATCGGACGACACGGAAGAATTACAAGATCAAGGTACAGAAAATATTTAAAACTGTGAAATCAACAGAAAGAAGGAAGGAAGAAGAGCTTCGGAAGAAAAAACGAGGATGGAAATCGTGGATTCCCAGACTCTACAAAAGAAAACCGAGCAAGAACAAAAACTTTGAGGGAACCAACATCGAAATCGAAGAAACAGTAGAACCAAAAGTAGAGGAAATGGAGGGAGAGCTGGCAATGGAAGAGGAAAGAACAGTATAATTCAACCCTAATAAATTTTATGAAGACCTTAATAATGGTTATATCCTGTCTCGTCTAGAGGAATCGCTGTTATAAGCAGCTGCCCTTAGAACGACGGTTAGAAATATCCACCAAAATGGGAAAACGATAACATTCCCAATTATTGACGAGGTAGACAGGATAAACTTAAGAGCTAATGGAATAATAACTGACCCGCAAGAGCTGCTCAACCTAATTGTTAAAGTACTTGAAAGACGGGATGAGTCCTTTCAGTTGAATAACATTTACAGACAATTTGTCATGCAGTATGGTCGTATAGCCTTCATACCAACTGAGAAGTTTTCTGCATGCTACGTCCACCTAAGACAGTCACAAAATGTTTAAGTTTGTGTAGGTTAACTTGGACAAATCGAGACTGGCAACTCAAGAGCTCAAGCACTATTCCGAAAAGGAAAATGTGGACGTGACCTGCATCCAAGATCCGTATACCAACAAAGAAAAAGTTGTTGGGCATACCGATCGGCGCCATGGTATTGCTGCCTAAAGACCCAAATCCCATGCTTTCTCCAGTCATCTTTAATAGAAGAATTGAGGCACTCTTGAATTCAAAAACACATGCAAATGGATATAAAGTTTCGATTTAAAACGTCTATTGCCAGTTCTCCATTCCGGGCGAAGTATTTGTATATAAGATTGAAGAGACTTTGGATGGGTTTTGTAGGGGTGATATGTAATTTTTGGGAATTTCAATGCAAAGTGTCCGCTCTGGTACTGCTCAAGAACAAACGACAACGGTGAAAAAGATTGAAAACCTTATCAATCAACACCAACTAAGGGCAATCAATAAAGAAGACCAACCACCGACGTTCCAGGACAGAGCTTGCGCGGAGAGTAATATAGTCGTAACGCTAACTAGGGGAAACTTGTATAGATAAATTTATGAATGGAATGCCAATGAACATGCGACAACACGCCAGCACGGCGTCATCGGCTTTCAAATTAACTTTTCAACAGATGTAAACAATAACGGCGTAAAAGAAGATGAAAGCCTAAATTATAGTATCAAAAAACTTAATTTAAAAAAAAGTTTGAAAAAACATTTGGGTCTTAAGCAAATGGAAGAAAACTGCAATTTGGATGAACTTGTGAAAAAGATAGAAGAAGCGACAGAATGCAATCATGAAATCAGTACCTAGAAACAGCAACATCAAGAAAAAGAGGAAATCTTTCTGAACTCACAAATTGGAAACCCTAAAAAGGAAATTAACAGCCAGCAGGAAAAAGTTATAGAGCAGCCGGGGACCACAAGCTAAGAATCTCAAGACTAAGCAAAAACAGACATATCAAGCAAAAATTTGAGAAAGAAATATTTGAAAACAAATAGAAAACATGGAGCAAGTTCGTGGACGAAATTTGAAGCTAGAATATCTGGCGCATGCCCTACAAAATTGTAATGCAAAAATTGAAAACAAAAGGAGCCATGAATACGTTAAAAAAAGACGATTTTACAAGAAATTGGACAGAAAGAATATAACTATTATATGCGATACTCTTTCCAGATGACATCATAAAAGATGATAATGAAGAAAAATCAAGAACTAGAAACGAGGTATAGTATGCTCCGACTGACGAGAAAGATCGAGAAATCTCAAAAATAACAAACGAAGAAGTAAACAATAAGAAACGGCTGCTATAAAAACTTTGAAATCCAATAAGGCACCGGGTCCAGATGGCGTTAAAAACGAGATTTATAAAACATCGACAGACGTATGGACACCGTATCTAAAAAGGCTGTATAATAAATGCATGAGGCAAGGAAAATTCCCGAACTCTTGGAAGAGATCGAATCTTATCATATTGCTTAAGAGCGAAAATAAACAAAAGACGAATCCAAAGTCATATAGGCCAATATGCCTTTTAAATGTTATCAGCAAACTTTTCGAAAATGTAAATGCAATTAGAATCAATGGAAAAAGAGTCAACCCTAAAAAGTGTACATTACAATATGCATTTAGACAAGGAAAATAGACCGAAGATGCAATAAATGAGATATGTGAAACCATTAATAAATTAAAATTAGAAGAATGCAAATATGTCGTGGGAATTTTCTTTGACACCATAGGCGCGCTCGATGATATCTAGTGGCCATCGATGTTCAAGGTACATTCTGCAATCTGGAAGCTAATTAAAAGCTATTTTCAAGATAGATTAATCCACACATCCGATGGCGTCGTGCAGAAAAAGCCAACTAAAGGATGTCCACAAGGATCCTTCCTAGGACCCATCATTTGGGACATGATATTTCAGCCATGTCTGGAGATGCTGAGTGGAATAGTACAAGTGGAGCGGGTTGTAGGCTATGCGGACGACCTGGCGGTAGTGATTAAAGGAAATAGTAGGAATGAACTTCACACAAAAGCAAACCAGGTTATAGAGGCAATGATATCATGGTGCGCAAACAATAAGCTTACAATTTCTGCTGAAAAAAATGCATATGTACTATTTAGAGGTAACTTAAATTTTAACCGTGGACCAATTATAAAAATAATCGACAAAACAATCAAAAGATAAAAAGAGTTCAAATATTTATTAGTAATTTTGGACGAAAAATTGAATTATAGAACACACGTATCGAAAGTTAAAAATACAGCCATAAAATTATCGCACAAAATTGTAAATATTGCATCCAATGAATATAGAATACCATTAAAAAGATCCCTTTCGGTAGACCTACAGGCTGAGGTCGATCTCGATTTTTTTTATTTTCAAAAATTCAAATCTCGCCTTATATGAGAGTTATCGAGAAACTATTTATTGATTTGTAGATTATTCATCAAGAGCTGTTCAACGATACCCCACAAGACACACACACACACATACACACATACACACACACACACACATATATATATACTCGGTTTGTTTCGTGGTAAGCGTTGCCCCCAGACCCCCGTAGGGGGTTCGCCCCAACTTCAGTGCTTTTGAGAGGATGCGCCTCCTTTATCTTAACCAAAATCTCCCTGCAGCACTACACCACCATGGCATCCATCTGCACCCTCCCACGGGGGGCTGCTCCCCAAAGGGAAGGTTTGCCCCATTTATTGTAACCTAGTCTTGGTCATACACCTTCAAAGAAAATTTCGTTTCTCTATCTTCAATGATTTGGAAATTGGGTTTTTGGGGCGGCCATTTTGGATCCAAGTTGACGAGTTTTTGAAAGTGTTCTTATATTGTCGTGACCTACTTGTGATGGTACCTTCAAGTAAAATTTCATTTATCCAGTTCAAACGGTGTGCAAAATGGGATTTGGGGCTGCCATTTTGGATCCAAGACGGCAAATTTTCCCCAAGTGTTGTACTATTTCCCTAAACTTATCGTCATAATGCACCTTTATGCCAAATTTCGCATCTCTAGCTCAAACGGTGTGGATTTTTTTAGGTCCGCCATTTTGAATCCAAGGTGGCGTCTTTGGATACATCATGTAATATTTTAGTAACATACAAGTGATAGTATACAGTGTTACCAAATTTGATATTTCTAGCTGCAGCCATTTACTCTGTGTAGTCTATACAATAATGGGTTCGGCGGCTATTTTGGATCCAAGATTACGACCGATTTTACTCATTAACGAACCGAGCTATTAAGCCTAGAAACAACATATAAAAATTTGCTTCACATATCTTCAAAATTATGGGCGCTAACGTATATATATATATATATATATATATATACCCTACCACCCATGCGACTCACTTACATTTACTATTTGCCGTCATTATGAAACCCCGGTGTTTCTGAGATCTGTATAGTGAAGGGCTTCTATATGGATAAAAAATATAGGGTTGGGTGAAGAAAGAGCAAACTTGACCTTGGCGTTCTGTCCTGGAAAGACGAAAACGCATACTAAGCAACAGTACAGAAACTAAGGTCACGAGGGAATGTTAAGTAGCTCTGTGCATTCTTATGGGTTTAGTGCAAGAACCCCTCGCAATAAAAAAATAAATTGTAATAACTCTAAAAGTATAAATGAGATGGAGAAACTGAAAACAGTTTTTGTGTCAGAGCCCCCGGGAGTTCTCAACCTCAAATATTGGTGGTCCTCCGTGACGTTTTGGGTTTAACTCCCCCCCTATTAAAAACAGTATTGGGTATGAGAAAAGGAAAAAAAGGATTTGGGTTCAGCGAGCCTTAAAATGGAAGCAAAGAACAATTTGGGGTGGCAGTTTTAGGTCCCTGGATAGCAAAAGCTAAAATAAGGGACCTTATATCCCGCTCCTGTCTGTCCGTCTGTCTGTTGCAAGAAATTATATTTCAGGAACCAGAAGACGTAGGAACTTGGTTGAGGTGTCATTCGAAAGCTCTCGTTAATTTATTGGGAATGGCTATCTTACTTTTTGGATTAGTCACCCCCATAGGGTGAAACGGGGGATTGGGGTACAACTCAGACTCTTATATCTATGGAACTATAAGACTTAGGGACTTGCTTGATATGTTACTGGATAGCCTTCGTCAGTTCATTAGGAATGTTTCTCCTACTTTTTTGATTAGACACCATTATAGGGTGAAACGGGGGGATTCGGGTACAACTTAGACGCTTATATCTCAGGAACTAGAAGACGTAGGGACTTGGTTAAGGTGTCATTGGAAAAGTCTCGTCAATTAATTAGAAGTAGGTGTCTTACTTTTTGATTTGACATCTCCCAGGGGTGAAACGGGGGTGGCAAAGCTATACAATTCCACATCCGTCCATCGATGTACACAAAATTAAGAATTGTGTTCGTTGGGCACTGGGCAAGATCGCAAAGGTATTCCGGGTCGGGCGTTGCTCTCCAGATATCAGTGTTGCCAATATTTTTTTTTCAAGTTCCTTCTATACACTTGGACATACCCACACCAAACTTGGCATTAACATTATTGGGGACAATGTAACAACACTGTGGATGTCCCCGTCCCTACGAATCCGAGTTTTCATTGTTGCCAACCTATTTAATAAACATATTTTGTGTTTCAGATGCTATCAAGGGACCTGAGCCGTCGCGATTGTTAATTGAATCGCAGCGTTAACTTGATTAAATTGAGTAGTAAAAACAGGCCCGAGGGGAAATTAAAAACTACTAGATCTACTACAAGACTGCAAGTAACATAATAATAATAACAATAAAAATATTTTAGATAATCAATCCTTAAATAATAGAGGTGCGAGGGGTAAAAGTAAGAAAAGGTGGTTTAACGCTGTTTTTTTCGAGTTTTTCGAAAACCCGTTGGTGGCGGGAGCGTATAATCTATCGGATGACGCAATTCGTAAAGAAGAAAGAGAAGGAAGTACGGAAACGCACAAATTATATTATCAGATATAAAATGTACACGTTAATTCCCTTCCTCACGGTTTTTGGGAATTTGAAAACTAGCACCTCTTGCCAGCTCCCGTAGTCTAGTAAATCCATTCACTATAATTTGAATTGATTTTATGGCGTTCAGGCAACTGTGGCTAGGGTCAGGATAGAGTAAGGGCAATGATAAGGAAGGTATCGACCAGGTTCTTTCTTAAGGTACCATCTCGACATTTGTCTGGAGAGACTGAGGAAAACCCTAGAAAATGTGTCACGATGGTCGCCGGCGGAGTTCAAACCTACGTACCTACTCATTGCCTCTTCGCAGTCAGAGACGTTACCCCCTGGACCACGGGCTAGGTTCTGGTAGCTGACTTTGATTAAGGACTAAGGAAGAGAATCGGGCTTCAGTCCAGATCAAGCTTGCCATTTCGACAATCTTTCCATTTCTTTATTAAACGAATTCAGTCGCCTTAGTTCAGGATGTAGTTCGTCTGACTTCGAAACGGGCGACCCGTGTCGATATCCCGGCCAGGACCCTGTAGAATTTGCTGTAGAGCTCTAATGCCTGGCAGCCTGAGATGTACCCTGCTTCCTATTGAGCACTAGAGTGTCCATGGTACTCCTGGGTAAGGTATACAGGGGGATTCGCGACGAAGCGGCCATACTGCGGTGAGTGATTTCGCACATCATAACAAGAAAAAAGTCCCCTTGAAAAAGTTTCGAAATGAACATAGTTTCGAAGCTATAGACTCTCAGAGTTACGGCGGCATCTTCAAATATGACGTCTTATCTCGACACATAATTACCTAAGCGGTATCAGTTTAACAAATCACATTTGAAGTAGTACCAATACACTATTAAACCATTTAATTCAATGACAATGGGCGGCTATTTCTTTGCATTCCCTATTAAACCATTTAATTCAATGACAAAATTCCTTGAATGGATAGGTTGGGTACTCCTTCGAGTGTGATTTGTTAAACAGACACCGCTTGGGTCATTATGTGTCGAGATATGACGTTATTTGTGACGATGTCGCGTTAACGTTGAGAGCCCGTAGCTCCGATACAATGCACATAACGAATATTTCTCCAAGGAACTTAATTCTTGTTATGATGTGAGGAATGACTCACCGCAGTATGGCCGCTTCATCGTGAATCACCCTGTATACAAATTACGAGGTAGCGCTCCTTGCAACGAATTGTCTGCCTCTTCGAGGCGCGACGCCACATATGAGAAAGGTGAGCCGTAACGTAAAAAAATACAATAGATTTACCTCAACAATCGCTTAGTCTTCCACAGCGTTGAAGATTTTCTAAGGATAATAAAAAAAATGAACATTTATGTCCCTACAATAGTCATGTAATACATCGTGATTTATCAATTGCCGGGAAAGCAATCAAATAAATGACATACTTTAAGTTGAACGAGACTATTGGAGAAAACTCCAATGAAATGGTATAATTGAATTTTATTTATGGCATATAGTCATCTTAGGTTCAGGCCAGGATAGGATGGGGAAAAGGATGTTGGAAAGTAGTAGGCCAGGGCCTGTTTGTAAATACTGAGCATTCCAGCATTTGCCTGGTGCGACTGAGAGATAAGGCGAATTGAATCAAACGGAATAATATAAGTTCTTATCAAGTTCACTTGTTGTATTGTTATCGATAGCAGTGGCCTAGCAAAGGACTGGGGCGTCCCTCTTAAAAGATAATTATTTTGCGCTAATATTTTGAGTGCTTTTAACACTGATTTTCATTCACCATATGCTAGAAATAAGCAATGTTAGAATATATTTTCCTACATTAAATGTGTCTCACAGATTGAAACCAAAGTTTTAGTACATTGTATGTAGATTTACTACATTTAGAAACTTGACAACATGCTAAATCCTGCTTTTAATATGAATACAGAGTATCATTATAAAGTATTTATCCACCAGGAAGGAACAAAGAAACAGAGACAGAGAGTGTTTGTGTTTGTTTTCACATTCGAACTACACAATCATGTCATATTTTACAATTTGAAATGCCATTCCCAGCAAACCGAATGGTTTGTAATTTTTTGCCGATCAACAGAATAAAAAAACAACGATATCTTGAAATGAAGCAGAAATTAACGAAGTTTTTCTTTGTAAATTCCTTTCAAATGCAAATTGATTGTAACGTATTAATTATGTCGGCATTGGTCTGCTGAAACTAAGTAAAGCCCGGAAAATCTCAATCAGTATGGACGCAGTAGGACTCAAACCTATATGCCTTGCCAGTTTCGAACCCGCGTACTTACTCAATGCTGATCAAAAAGCCCGCGACGATACTGCCTGGGTAGTTCTTTGTGTCCCGGTGTAAATGCAAGTGAATACGGAAATATACAGTCTTTGGCCTATCCGTTTTTTTTTAAATCTCAGTACCTACAAAACAGACAGAGATGAGCCATACATCACTGGGTTCCTCATGGTCTGAAGCTTTCGGAACAACTATGACTAAATCTAAAACTGGTAGGTCCTTTCCATAGCTTAGCATTCTCTTTTGTAAAGCTTGACAGTATGATATTTTCTTTTTGAACGTGCATTTGATATTATACGGTGGCGCTATGGTTTTGTTTATAAAATTATTATGTAGCTTGTTCGATTATTTTTTTTATTTTATTATAAAATAATTACCTGCCTGCATTGCAACAGTGCGGTAGCACATACAGATGATCCTCTGAAAGGGACAGCTTATATTATTCCTTTTGATTCATTTCGCCTTATTCCTCGGTCACAACAGGCAAATTCTAGGATGGTATCTTTAGTAAGGCAAGGGCCGATTCCTTAACACATCCATTTTTTTACTCTATTCCTTCCTGTGCCAAAGTTGTTTAAAACCCATCAATAAACAATTCAAAATTCAGATTTCTAATCAAAAATAGAATTGAAAGATTCTCCACATTATAAATACTTTGCCTATGAACATCAGCCATTATATAGAATGCCTGATTTAATACATTGCCGGTGATATGTACAGTTAGTGACAAAAGCTCTTCCCTTTTCGTAATTATTTTGCGATGTCCTTGGGTTGACCGGTAATGAAATGGAAGAACTGATTTGAGTAAAGTTTCCACTAACCTAAAAGAACATAACATTCTATAAATTACACAAAACAGTACATAAATGGGTTGATCCATTTTAAAGTTATTCAAAAAGATATATTGCCAAGGTTCAAGAATTCTTTTCGCTGATTAAATGTATAATACAAAACCCGACTGAAGCGAAATGTCTCTAAAATGTGCTAGTCAATACGAACAATTGTCACGCTCATTGTTCGTAGGACTATTCGTAGAATATCAAAAGTTATATGGCATTACAAGATAATTAAATAATGAGAAATATAGACCCGGGTTCAAACCCCGAGGCGTCCATCCTGACTGAAGTTTTCCCTGTTTTCCCTTGGTCACACCAGGCAGATGTTAGGATGGTTCCTTCGCTAAGGACACGACCGATTCCTTCACACATCCTTTCCCCTGCTTTATGACAGCCTTGGCCTGAGATGCTTAAAGGCCATAAATAAAGTTGAAGATCTAATTTTAGAGTTAGAAAATATATAAATTATTGACTAAGTCAGCGATAAAGAAAAGGTTTACCATTTGTCGCAATACACCTTAGGTGCGAACTTCACAGTATTCACGCATAGATAAAACTGCAAAGCATTTTCCAGAACTGGAATGCTAAAAAATAAATGTAACAAGAAAGTCGATTAAATCCTCTTACACCTATTAATATCTTCTTACATCTGGAAACCACAACACATTTGAATCACGCGCGTTGTCTTATCACAGCGGATTCACTGTAGTCTTCCCACATGTAACGTTATACAAACTTGCCCTGGATTGATTCGGGTGTGCAGCAGAAGTGAATACCCCGTTCTCCTGGAAACCTTGGACGGTAAAGGCGGTCGAGCACAGGACTGAAAACCCTACTTCACTTCATGCAATATAGGTCGAGAATGTATGGATCACTACTTCCACGTACCCATGCACCGTTTGTGGCACGATCGCAACTCTTACCTCTTTTTACCCTTAACACATTAAAGTGTTCTCATTTAACTGCTAAAAATGTAACGATTGCTTAATAATAATAATGCAGAATCATATGAGCAGAATGTATATTACGATGCTTAAATTAGAAAAGTGCGTTAATTTTCAGTTTTCGTCGTGAATTATGTTAACAAAGGATGGTACCTTGCATACAGATCTTGACTCCTATCCTATTCGTTTTCCAACAACAATGCCAAGGAATTGGACATTACAACCTGTGTCCTTAAGGTGTTGTATAGATCAGACATTTACTTGAACTTATTTATGACTTCAGGGCATCTTTGGATCAGGCCGGGATAAGGTAGTTTTGCTTCTAAGGATTGGACCTACACATTTTGTTAAAGGAGATCCGCATCACTCCGTTCAGTAGACTCCGCCTGGACTTGAACCCCTGACAACGCGCACAGACCATACCGGGGTTAATAATTCTTCAAAAATCTCCTCTCACATTATATCTGATAGTTCAGCAGAGCAATAATTTCATACTTGACAAAACCGATGAAATCGAGCAAATTCTGTGAAAATATTCTATTTTAGTAATTGATGATACCTAAAACGATGATGATCCTTTATTTGAAAGTAATACCTCATATTGAAAGAATAATGAATATTGGAGATATAAAAGCGCTATGACTACATTAAAGAATCAACGCACCGAGCAACTGTTACTCAATCGTTAGAGTTTGCATTGCAATCGGAAGCTCCTGGGAACGATCCTAGTGGCTGTCCATCCTGTCTGAAGATCTTTGAGGTTTTAGTTTCATACCAGGCAAATGCTGGGGTGGTACAGCAAGGGACAGAAATCTTGACGCATGTCTTCAGAAAATATTTCCCAAACTAGCATAGACGTCCCTCCCTGGTATGACCTATCTTAACGAAAATTAAAATTACGATTACTATACCTCCCACTGGGTATAGAAATATCTCGCTCCACGGTAAAACGCTGGAACTTTTGATCTTGATGTGATTTTAGAACAGACTTTTGCGATGAAAAATTATACTTTTTTTTCTTTCAATTTTCACCCTTGCTGAACTACCTATCAGGACAATATTTTGTACCAAAACACGTGATATGATTATGTAAATCTCAGGATGTTAACAAATATGTACAGTATTCCAACAGATATACTTGTTTTTTTTTAAAAAAAAAAAAGAAAAGAAAAGAAAAGAAAAGTTGGTCAGTTCCGAGTGCCGGCCATCATGAATAGGGTTTTCTTGGGTTTCTCTCGGTCACACCAGGCAAATGCGGGGATGGTAACCTTGAATAAGACAACACTGGTAAAAATGGATTTTTTCAAAAGTTAACTAAATGCTTTCTTTCATTTTCAGTACTTTTTTCATATTTGAGTATCTCCTTCTCATTTCTTAACGAAAATGCGTAACAGTAAACAACTAAACATTTTTGATTTCTTATTTTTAATATTTCATTTTCCTCAAATTTGAGAAACAAATAGGACTAGTCCTTTGTTTCCAGAAACATAAATATTATAGTGTATATACATAAGGAATAACGCTTTAAAATATTTTGTTGTTTCCTTAATGATCAACAGTGGAAAAGAATGCAATCAGTTGTAGGGAGGTTTTAGGCCCCTTGATAGCAAAAGCAAAAATAATATCCTGATTCTGTCTGTCTGTCCGTCACAAGAAATTATATCTCAGGAACTAGAAGACGTAGGAACTTGGTTGATGTGTCATTCGAAAGGTCTCGTTAATTCATTAGGAATGGCTATCTTTCTTTTTCGATTTGACAGACCATAGGGAGTGAATATACAATTCAAGATTCTTATATCTCAGGCAACAGAAAATGTAGGAACTTGGTTGAGGTGTCATTCGAAAGTTCTCTTAAATTTATTAGGAATGGCTATCTTACTTTTTCGTTTCGACTCACCACAGAAGGTGAAATGGAGTGAAAGTGCAACTCAGACTGTCATATCTCAAGAACCAGAAGATAGGAACTTGTTTGAGGTGTTATTCGAAAGATATCGTCAATTCATTAGGAATGGCTACTTTATTTTGTTGATTCGACACACCCCAGAGGGTGTAGCGGGAGAGGGAGTGAAAATAAAAGAACGCTATACAATTCCATATGCGGCCTTGAAGTTTTACCAAGTTTTGCCCATATGTTCTTTGGGCAAATGTCCAGATCTAAAACGTATTGCATCTCAGGTGTAGAACAACCTTGGGGGTCCTCCCGTCCCTAAACACCATAGTTGTTAGTGTTGCCAATTTATTTTATAAGAAGGAATGCCTTTGTGTCTGAGATGCTATCAAGCGACCGAAGCCCTCGCGATTGTTAGGATCGCAGCGTTAACTTGTTTTACTTTAAATTTGATTTGCTCAATGATATGTGACCTTTTTCGGTGAAATGATATTAGCATGATAGAAGCAGAACTGGGTGTGAATTTAAAAATTTGCAATGAGAGACGATAATACATTTGTATATAAGTTGTTGATTGAAAATGATGAACTGAGATACTATATTGCCTTGAAACGTAATTAGTAACTACATTATGCTGTTCTTGTTTCATAATTTTCTTGTAACTTCTTATATAAACAGTCAGTACGTTTACTGTACGTTCGCTTAGTTTACCAAGCGTCGAGTGAATTGCCAGTGATACGACCTTCTATTCGGGACCGATTCACCTTCCAAGGGACAGTTATAGAAAGGTAATTAACAATCAAAGTTCTTAGGGACGGTGGTTGTTGTGTTGAAGGCCGACTTCTGTGGTTTGAGCAGGAATATTCTACAGGCAAATAGACAACCAGTTAATCCAGAGACGATAAAAAGGAAAAAGAAACAAATATATTAATTTTCAATTAAATCGTACTTACGTGAGAATCAGAACAAAGACTTCATACTTCTGTTGGTTTATTTTGTGTATTAATTACGATTTGACAAAATAGAAAGAAAAAAGGGAGAAGAAAATGATTGAACGGGGACTAGGGAATGAATAATTAAGCCAAACAAAATAAATTGCTGAGTAGATAGAAAGGGAAACAGTTTACACGTAGTATAAGAATGCACACTTAGTTCACTTCGGTCCACTTCAGTTTCTAAACAGAAAGAACACTCAAAATATAGCACAGTTCACATGAAGTTGATTTGCCTTTGTTTTTCACCAAACACTCAATAATATTGATGTAACAATTGGATAACTGCTTAGGAGGTACTGCGCTTCGTATTTTATAAATTCTACTATGTTAATGGAAACAAACAATTTATTTTTCTCGTGCCTGTTCAATTCTTTACTCCGTCTGTTTTAGAAGCCACCAAACTTTTCTCTTTTCTCACTGATTCAATTTTCAGTCAACCTCACATACACACACACATCCCAAAAACAGAGGAAAAGACGGCACAAATGTCTGTTCTGGCGAACTTTTTCCTTCTACCCCAATATACTTTCAGTCAGGCATCACTCCCCGCCCCCGGTCAACTACATTGACAGATATATGTCTACACACACTTGGAAGCTCTCAAGTGACCCTCGCTGTTATACTGCGGGGAACGAGAAACAGGAAGACTGGCCATCCAGAAGTAAACATATATGAACTTCGTTTTCACTCCAGTCCGATGTAACAAATAGAAAAAGGAATATGAAAATATAGGAGCCAAAAATTGGTCTCATATATGCCAAAAACTGGTCTAACCACCACAGAAAGTGTCTGACAGAATCCAGGTTTCACTGCTTTGAGTAACTTCTAGTACTTCCTGGAGGAGACGAAAATTAATATTATGCTGTTTAGGTCAAACAGAGACTCATACATTAGAAAAATGCAAAGTGCAAAGATAATTCTTACGCGTTGTTACAAAAGTTCTGAACTGCAAATCATCGCTTAATTTTCGACAGAAAGTAATTACGAATGTAAGGATTTTATCACGGTTTCGAAAGTGATCAGAGTGTCCGGGTTGAAAATTGACATTTTGCGTTTTATAGATTGCTTTCTGAAGTTTTAAAACTTTTTCCAGTCATATTGTTTTCGCATCAACAGGCGTGCAGCACAGAGCCCCGTGGCAACTAGGAATGTCCCGGATTTCCGATAGGTAATGGGGAGGCACGCGAATTCGAGCCCGCTCCCGGATACCCTCACTGAGGGGTTGCAGAATTTTCATCAGACTCACAATATGAATATCGGGGTGTATTCAATGCACTAGATTCTACCTTCCCCATCCCTGCACTGGAAAACTGGTCGTCGAGGGACGTCTTCTCTCAGACGTAAGTGAGTTATGACAAAATTGTCTATTCAGTCCATAAAAGGAAATTGGGAAGCAATCCAGATTATGGTAAGAACAGAACAGAGTAACCTATCCTACATCTAATAATTTAGTTTAACAGAACCAACTTTAAATAATTTCAGCTAATCTAACGCAAAGAATGTGTAGCAAATCAAAAAATCAAGAAATTGAATGAAGAATTCGCGTGTATGAAAGGCATGCTTACTCTAATATGGAATACAGCTTGTTCTTTTTTTTTTTTAA
>JAGDQP010024216.1:9384-28214 GCA_022664845.1 Lepisma saccharinum | reverse complement strand
GTTGGTGAGCAGCCCATCCATGTTCGTTCGCCAAGCAGTTGCTTGGGTACTAACAGGCCCCACGACGTGAACGTATGGATTGGACATTAGGCGTCTACCCCGGTCGGTTCCCTTAAGTCTCAGCAAGAGGAATTAAGGGGTCTCCTCCCAGTTAGTGGCAGAAGCCTTTTGGGGCGACAGTACCAGTTTCCCGGTTCTGTCCCGGTTTCCCGGCCAAAAGTACTATATATTAAAAATTAAACCTGCACTAAATCAGGACATTGGGAAGACAACAAAATAACTCTCACTATTAATTCCAAAATTACGTAATACTCAAGATGATAAGAGCAAAAGAAAACAATATGAATTAACAGGTGTTATTACCTTTTTCGCTAATAACATTATATATGGTAAATTAACATAGAAAAATATTAACAGCATCCGTGACGGACTCGAACCAGGATCTCCCAGTTGCCGAATAGGGGTGAAATCAATTACACTACCACAAAACGGCCAGTTCTGTATGTATTTAGAATGTTCTTCTTGCCTCGACACTCTCCCAGTTACTCATTCGTTGTTACGAGGTCTATGCAACTGGGAGATTTCTGTACGAGTTCCGATCAATGTTAGAACTATCGTTTAATGTACACAAGGTTATTTGTGAAGAAGGTAATTACACTGCACGATTGGAGAAAATTCCTCAACTAAAAGTCTTCTCCTGTAGTGGAGTGCATAGGGCTCGTACGCCAACAAAAAAGAGATTAAAGAAATAATGTGATTATGGATATTTAATATGTGATAAAATGTAGCCTTGTCCCTCTTATTATGTGACACAAACACGCAAGTCTTTTTACGTTCATTATATTTAACAGTTCTAACTGTGTCTGCATTTCCCAAACGCCTTGCACTTAGTTATATAGGTATTTAAGATAGATGAAAATGATGTTGTATAAGGTTGATGATAGTACCAGTATCTTCTTGGTCCATTTTGTATTTGCCGTATGGAAGCCCTTGCTTTTCCATCAATGCTGTTCTGAGTTCTTAAAAAGACTTGCAAGGTGCCTGAGGTCGTTCTCAGTATTCTGAATACTGTTTAAGTTCAGGGAAACTGGCTGGCCACTTCAAGAGCCTCCTCATATTCTCTTTGCAGATATGGATCCATTATTGTGACTTCATGAGGGTGTGCATTGTAAACATGAATTCTGATCCTATTGCACTCGTGAACAGTCGGATATGGGGTGACTTCTCGACGTGCTTATGTTATTAGGGCTTTCAGTTCGAACATGCAGAGATGTAACGCATGCGAGTACCCAAAATAATGCCAACCCTCATCAAGACCTCACCACCACCATCTGAATAATGGCTTTCAATAATGTTGAAAGAAATGATACCAAGTTTCAGGTTCTAGTCAAGATAATACAGCGTGAATTACTTGGTAAGATAAATACTGGACTCGTATTAACACACTATACATTATCCATGCTCATGTATTTACGCGTGATGTTCAGTGTTAGAATCTTTACGGTGAGAGCGGTTAATAAGATGAATATCGCTTGATTCTGAGTATGCAACCTCCGTTCGAATAATCTGCTGTATACTTTATATCTCAGAGCAGTCATTCTGTGGCTCTGCATTTGTGTAGATCCCGTATGCATCTGAGCAGAACTTAGAAAATATTTTTTTACAATTATTGTGGAGTATCTTACAAGTAAGTTCACCGGCAATAATGATAGTTGAGAGTTTTAAAAATATAATTTCTCATATAATAATAATAATAATAATAATAATAATAATAATAATAATAATAATAATAAGAAGAAGAAGAAGAAGAAGAAGAAGAAGAAGAATCCATAGACCTACTGCCTAGCAACAAAGAAACTTTTTCCACAAGATTGTTCTCTTTTTATTCGTTAGAAGAGTCATTTGTTTCCGTTCCTTCTTCTGCATTTTAAAGATAAAAAAAAAAAAAAGAAATCAACCCTTCCATCGTCTCCTTTTTCATTTCCCACCCTTTCCGTCTGTCTTTCGTTCCATTCTTTCCCTTATTTTTTTTTTACTAGGCTAAAAAATAATCCCCAGATGGGAACATTCTTCAAAAATATATAACTTATGATGAATTTTTGTATGTACCCCTCCCCCCCATACCACTCACACACATACATATGTGTAGGAAAATTTTTGTTGTGAAAGGGTTGGTTTCCTTCTGTCTGCTCAATCTCTCCTTCTGTTCTGTATGTATTTGTGTCTGCGTGTGTGTGTGAGAGAGAGACAGAGAAAGAGAGAGAGAGAGAAAGAGAGAGAACGTGTGTGTGTGTGTTTTCCATCTTCCTTGATTTTGCTTCATTATGATGTAAATAACTCATATCAATGGTTCCTGCTTCTAGAACTGTTTCTTTCTTTCTTTCTTTCTTTCGTTTTCTCTCTCTCTCTCTCTCTCTCTCTCACACACACACACACACATATATATATATATTATTCACACAAATTCACTGTTTCTATATAGCAGTCTCAGTTCTTTCTTCTTGTTTTCTTTTTTTTAGGAAGAAGAAAAAACGTGTAACTATCCTGCACTATATTTTTTCCATGTTTCTAAATACTTGTGACAGGAGAGTTGTCTGGAATGGCTATGTCCTTTACAATAGAATACATTTTTCCATTAAAAATCCTCACTATAACTAGACATTTATACGTATAGCATACATTTTTTTTTAAATCAAGGAAATTATATTTCTTAAAAGGACATGCATACTACCAACAGTCACCACTCTACTTGCCATATTTGGTCAAAGTGTTCAAGGAAAAGGAAAAACGTTTGTAATACACCCAATATACTTGCTGCTCCCCCTCGCCCTTCCCTGCTCCCTAAATCTCCATACCTGTAATAATCCTCTTATTTATTAATTCTTACCTATTTTGCATAATACCTCTTTCCTAACTATGTCTCTCCTTCTCTACACATTCCATTACTCCTGCCAAGAAAATTCATGTTGAGAGGTAAATGGAACTTACGTGAAAATATTACTAATATTTCCATTTTTTTTTTGTTTCTTGTTTTTTGTACTTTAAAAAAATCTGAACGTTGAATAGGTGTTTTCATTTCTTTTATGTGTGTCTGTGTGAGTGTATACTGTACAAGAAACACATTACGAAAAGAATATATGTGTTCTTTATTTCTTTTACTCATTAAAAAAAATAAAAATGAAAATTTAATCTGTTCCTAAAATATTAAAATTCTTTCTCTACTTTTCTATAGAGAAAGGGTTTATAAAAGATATCTTTCATGTTAAGTGAGACTATATTATGTTGGAGATATAATCTATGCTTTGATAGTTTAATCTGACATGAAGCTTTCAGGGCTTTCTTTCTTTAAACAGAATGAATTATTTATACCTGAAAGAGTGAAGTAAGGATGTTTTCACAAAGAAGTCTCCACTGGAAAAATAATTAAAACTATAATTCCTACAATATTTGCATTACTTGACTGGCATTAGTTATTAATGTGTCTATAATTTCTGTATTGTTAAGTACACCAATGGTTAATGACACTCTTCCTATCAGTCAAGGACAACATTACTGTGTCTTTCGCTCGCTCGCTTTTTGTTGAACTAATAATAATGCTCACTCAAACAGCGTAACTGTCAAATAATGAGCGACTGAAATCTCTCCAGATGTATTACAAGGGTAACATAGTCACAAAACTATTCATCTTGAGGTGTCCTCTCAATGGGTAGTTACGTTCGTCGTCTTGTTCCGGGTTCGGTTGTCGGTGACACACATTGAGCGTAGTGGTTCGGATTCCACCTTGAACTATAGGTGCAGTCTTTAAGGCAACATTCCCACACGATAGAAGGGAACGACAAATAATCAGTCCACTTTGCTTAGAAACCTTCGGGTTCTAAGCCTTCTTCCGGGAAGAACGCCAATAATTAGATAAAATAATCGCACATCATATAGTGTAATTCATACAGGAACTTGTGTAAGTGATCCTAGATATTGCATATTCTCCGTATTCTTTAGAGATAATATTTATAAAATAAGCAGAGTTTCGTCTGATAATAGAGAACATGACTTAATTAAAATTATACAGGGTGTGTCAAATGTCGCCATCTATCTCAGGAACAAAAAAGGTGAGCTCGAAAAAAATACTTCAGAATTGGGTTCAGACACCCCTTTTTGAGGCCATTTTTAATCTTGTAATAATGAAAGTTCCCCTTATGGTATTTTTGTACTATATGCATGCACATTTTAATACACAACACCGCATAAACAAAAACAAATAGAGAGAGAAACCGGTTTCAAATTTGGGTTTAGATTTACCTTGTTGCTTTTAGTTCGGTCCATTTAATAAGCAGTTGCTTTAGTTCTGAGAAGTAGTGATGATTGAGGTGAAGTGAGTTGTAACCAACCTCATCATACTCAATAACCAGACAGATTTCCCCAGAGCTTAACAGGTATCGCGTTACACTAATTATAGGGTGGTATGCAGAATTGAAACCCACACAACTTCTCTCTTTAATAATTGCCCAAGCCAAGAAGTTGTGTTTCTTCAAGGATGCCATTCTTTAGACTTTAAATAGGTACACTGTAAAAAGATTATACTGTAAGATTTCAGTACTAACTAACTAACTGTATGGCTTATGGAACTCGCAAGTTCATCGCCGCAGTAACAAACGTTCGCCATTGGATTCTATCCTGGGCAACATCAAGCCAGTTTTCATCACGAACACCTACTTCTCGAAGATCTGTTCTAATATTGTTCTCCCAACGATGTCTCTGTCTCCCTAATGGCCTCAATCCATCCAACCTTCCAACAGGATAAAATATAATCTTTGTTTTCCCCCATCCGAGCTACATGGCCTGCCCACCTTAGTCGTCGCGATTTCATTATTTTTACATTTGGTGAATCGTACACTCCATGGAGGTCTTCATTATGCAGTCTCCTCCACTCTTCAGTCATCTCATCCCATTTCGGCCCGTATATCTGTCTTAAAACCTTATTTTCAAATACACGTAATTTATGTTCATCTTCTAGGGTCGTACTCCAACTTCCGCAACCGTAAAGTATTACCGGTAGAATAACCGTTCTGTATATTTTCAAATTTAACTTTCTTGATATTAATTGTGACGTTAGAAGTTTCTGGACTGAATAGAAACATACGTTTCCCGATACTAAGCGACTGTTTATTTCTTCCGTGATCTCATTTTTTATTGTTACGTATGCTCCCAAGTATTCAAATTTGTTTACTTTTTCGATGACCTCATCTCTAGTTCTTATATTTTTATTTTCCTCATTCCTTGTGTTTCGGCTTGTTATCGTGTATTTTGTTTTATCTATGTTTACCTGTAGATCTATCTCATAGCTCGCTTCTATTAAGACATCGGTGTTGCTTTGTAGTGCATTTATATCTTCCCTATCAAATTACATCATCCGCGTATACGAACAGTTGATTCAAACGATTCAAGGATAGTCCCTTTTTGTCTCCTTTAATTTTTAAAATCGCATGTCCTAACGCAACGTTTAAAAGTAGTTATGACAAAGGATTACCTTGTCTCAAACCTTTGTGAATCTTGAAACTATCTGACATTACCTATCTGTACTCTGCTTGTGGGGTCGCTGAGACACATCCTCACTAGTTGAACCATTTTTTTCGGTATTCCAAATCGTATCAGGATACTGTATAACTTTACCCTTATGATAGCATCATATGCTTTCTTAAAATCAATGAATAGCTGGTGAACCGTTCCATTGTATTCCCATTTCTTCTCCAAAATCTGTCTCAAGCCGAAAATCTGGTTCAACGTGGATCTATTTCTTCTAAATCCACATTGGTGATCTCCAATTATTTCATCTACGTATTAACTTGGACGTGTTAACAGAATATTACTTAATATCTTGTAACAGGTTGGAAGTAACGAGATTTCGCGGTAGTTATTACAGTCCGATTTATCCCCTTTTTTTGTAAATCGGAACTATTATTGATGTTTTCCATTCCTTTTGGGAGCTCCTCCTTTCTCCATATAGCACTTATCAATTTATGTAGTTCCTTGATTAGTGCCGTTCCTCCTGCTTTAATTAATTCCGTTGGAATATTGTCTATTCCTGGTGATGTGAAATTTTCCAGTTTCTTTACCGACATTTCGATCTCGACCTCGGTAGGTTCGGGAATCCACGGTTCTTCGGTATGGCTTTCAAATTCTTCTGTTTGTGCCCAGTTGTGTACATTAACAATTTTGTCGAAATAACTTTTCCACACATCGACAATTTTAGTCCGATCCGCCTGAAGATCTCCACGTTCATTTCTAATCATTCCTAACCTCGGCTGGTAGCCTTCTCTTAACGAGTTTACCCCTTTGTATGGATATCGTATGTTACTTGTTTTCCAGTTCTCCTCAATCTTCTGCGTCATATATTCTCGCTTTTTTCTGAATGGTGTGTGGCGTTTCGTTTCGCGTTACTTTAGTGATTGGTATTTGCTTCGCTTTTATTACTTAGCCATCATGGCCTGGCTTGTTTTCGTATTTCATGAAGCTTAAGGCATTCTTCATCAAACCAAGGTATGTTTTTCTGTTGCTCTTCTCACCTACACGTTCCTTCGCTACGTTTTTAATTGTTTCACGAATCGCCTCCCACATCTTACTTACATCAATTTCATTATTAATATCATCATTATTATTACTCGAGTCTGCTAGGATTTCGAACCTATTTGAGAGTTCGAGTTGGTAATCTGCTTTTATGCTCGGATTAAAATCGTTTCAGTTCGAATTTCAGTAGTTTAACCCCTTGCTTTCTGTGTTCGCGATACATAACTTTTCCCTTACTTTTGTGATCACTAATTGATGGTCGGTGTCACCTTCCGCTCCTGTGTAAGACCTAACGTCCATTATGTTGGTGTGTCTTCGTTTATCTTCTAATACGTTATCGATCTGGTTGAGAGTTTTTCCGTCCGGAGATACTCATGTGTATTTGTGTATGTCTTTGTGTTCAAAGTATGTGCTCTTTACCAGTAGGTTTTTCGAAATCGCGAAAGTGATCAATCTTTCTCCATTGTTGTTGGTCTTTTCGTGAAGGCTACATTTGCCTATAGTAGGTCTATATTTTTCTTCCCTCCCTAAATTTGCATTGAAATCATCCAACACAATTTTGAATTATACTTCGGCATTCGATCAAACAGCCTTTCTAGCTCATCGCAGAATATATCTTTGTCATTATCATTAGCCACCTCGGTTGGAGCATAGACATTTATTAAAACCGTGTTGCCCCATCGAGTACGTATCGTAACGTACGATAGTCTTTCGTTTACGAACTCTATATTCTGAACCGACTGAAGGATACTGTTCTTAATGAGGAATCCTGTTCCGAAATCGTGAGACTGTATTCCACTGTAGTAGAAAGTGTACTTGCCCTGTGGGATGCTATCTTGACCCTCCTACCGAACTTCTTGTATTGCTAATATGTCTAGCTCGTACTTCTTGGTCTCGCGTACCGCTACCTGAAAAGCGTCAGTTTGGTATAACGTTCGTACTTTCCACGTTCCTATTCGAAGGTTTTTCTTAATCCTGTTCTTGGAGCCCCCTGAAGCAGTCCCCGCCCGGAGATCCGAGTGAGAGACTAGTTTACCACCGGAACATTTTACCCCAGAAGAGTCCATGAACAATCTGTTACTAATTCTTGACATGTCTTAGCGGTATAGAGTTGTCAGCTCTACGACCTCGCAGTAAAGTCAGACATTCAAGATGTCCTCTGTCCATCTCTGAGCGTTGCCGATGTCATTCATCTTCAGCCTGAGTGGTAATTTTGATATTGCTTCCACTCACCATGATATTTTTGTTCGGGGTTATCTTTCCCTAGCCTTTGTAGATCCCTCTACTAACTGCAAGGCAGCAGTACTGGTTTTGGTCCACCCCGGAATATTTCCGGTACCCACCATATCTGGTCGGCATTCCCCTATTCGCTACCTGGGGAGGCGCCTTGTGGGAGACCTGTAACTCCAACCCGGAAGATTTCAGTTCATTGTTAAAAATACAATTCTTGTATATATCTTCTGTGTAAGTCTGTTCTCTGTATACATAATCGGTAAAAAAAAAAAAAAAAAGCTTATCATATTTCTTTTCTTGTCCATTATGTGTTAGATAAAATTAGGCTTACTTACTTTTGCGCCAAACTTCTTGAATCAAGAGAGAAAAACCCGTCATTATTGCACTGTGCATCCATGGCTCAATTGGTTAAAACAAGAGGATATCATCATGCCGGGATGGCTCCTGCAACACAGGCCCTGGCAGACAGCTTTCCTAATCATTTCCCCCTCTCTATCACGGCCTGACCTATGATGCCATAAATAAAAATTTAGAATTTCAGAAAGAATATATTATCGAGATGACCTGGGTTCGATCTCCGTTCCCGGACCACAGAACTGCTTTTTACATTGCCATCCAGCTAGTAAAAGCCCATTTGTTTACCTCTTTACAATTTAAAGTGAACAGAAGCGATCAAAACTTAAGTTATTACATACATTTCTTTAATTCACAATGGTTCAAAATGTCTTCAAATTTTGCATTGTTAATTCAACTCATTTTCCGACGTCACACAATGATGAAAGTTTTTGCATACCGATGTAGGTCTCGTGACAATAGACTCTACAATATTCAATTGTTACTTCCTTATATTTCTATATATTTATATATTTTAAAAGCGTACTTTATTATTTTTTTTAGTAAGAACTTTTTTATCCTAAAAACTAGCCAGCTACTATATTGCGTTTGATTGTTTCCAGGACACATATATTAAAAAGTATGCGAACATCAAAATAACTCAGAAAAATGTTAAAAAATACTTTTTAAAAACATAATTTTCTTTTAGAAAAATAAAACAATTCGTACTAAAAAGTAAAATAATAATAATAATAATAATTTTGTTTATATATGACAAAAAAGAAAAGCATGTGCCGCTTTAGTTGAAGCATTTATAAAGTGGACTGTAAGTGAGAGCACGCTCCATTCTTTCCTTTCTAGTCATGCATAAACTTTTTAGTACGAATTGTTTTATTTTATTTTTTAAAGAAAAATACGTCTGTAAAAATGATTTTTTATTATTTTTTTTATATGTTGAAAAGATGTACACTTACATTCACAGTAAGTGATCGATCAAAAACTTTTCGAAGTTCGAAAGTTGGACAATCCAACAACTTACATAGCAAGCAAGTAAAAAGTATGGAACTTATATCTTAAATCTATATCAGATACAAGATCCGCATTGCTATAGTTAGAAAGTTATCGTTATCGGAAAGTCTACCCTTATGCATGTTGACCTTACATCCATATAAACAATGTTCATGTGTCGCATAGACAAGTTTCGTAATCTAAGAATCTTGTTGTTAAGGAAATAAATGGTTTAATAAGGCCAGAATTCCTCTCCAAGCGGTATTCGCCAATCATAAACATAGTGTGAATAGGTGTATTGGGTACCATTTCGATTGTGATTCGCTAAACCGATACCGCTTACGTCATTATGTGTCGGAATATGACATCGTTTGTGACGATGCAACAGTAAATTTGAGCTCCTTGAAAAGAATTATTTCCATGTTTGGGTGTCAGGAATTCATCATCATTTTTTTGCGCCCATAATAAATCACCCTGTATATCATTTTACGTTATTTCTATCAGAGCTGAAATGGTTTACCGGGTTTAGGCTTCGGACCCGGTCTGACCCGGTGACCTAGAAGACAAAGCACATATTTCAATTACTTCCTTGCGTTTGAACAGTGTTTCTTTCAGGGGGCGACCAGGACCGTAGATGTAACTTCCAAATCACGAAAAGTACGACGCAGAAATTATATTTCTCAGACGAGGTCAATCGGGTGAAGTTTCGGACCGGGCCACGACCCGGTTTCAGCTCTCATTCCTATGTATGATCTATCTTCTGTTGCGGAATGGAATATTCCTGACCAAATATTAGAAAATGTTCTACTTTGTAGGCTAATCGGTGTTGGGTTACTCATCGCTGTTAATATACTTTTTTTTTTTTAACTTTTACTGAATCTTCTACCGACTTTGTAGAATTGAGGTAATGCAATTTATACTTTCTAACCAATCTGCATTTTATATTCTAACCATATTTTCCATTACTTTTACTGTTCTTGAAGGAAACTTTTGCAAGGTTTTCTCATTATTTATAACAATCCTATTGATCTCTCAAAAGTTAGATTAGTTTTCTAGAACAGGAAAAAAATCAAAGAATGTAATACAGAGTCGTTTAAGATATTCTGAGATTCGCTTTTTCTATTTTTTATACGGGAATATAAAACTGTCAATTTATTACTCACGAAACAATTTAAACCTGAAGACAAGAAAACTCTCGACTTACGTTGCAACAAAAATGATTCTGTTCCTTTGTTTACGTTTTCTTCTTGCTGTAGAAGTATATACAGATGCTTATCAGAATAATGGAAACACCTGAACGAAAGTGCAACTTACCAGATTAATATGGTGTCGGGCCACCTTTCGCCTTCAGAACAGCCTTGATGCGACGTGGGATGGAGGCATAGAGGTCGTGAATGGTAGCAAGTGGAATATTACACCATTCCTCGTGCAGGGCATCGGCCAGTTCTGTGAGAGAGGATGGAGGTGGAAATCGTCGCCGGAGTCGTGTTTCCAAGATGGACCACAGATGTTCAATTATGTTGAGATCTGGGGATTGGGTGGGCCAGGGGAGGTGTTGAACTTCATCCCGATGTTCCTCAAACCACGCTGCAACAACTCCAGCTGTGTGAATGGGTGCATTATCTTCCTGGAATATGGCGTAATTGTCCGGGAACAACATCCGGACCATAGGATGCAAGTGGTCTCCTAAAATTGCGACATAATCGTTAGCAGTGATGCGTCCGCGAAGTGTGACCACAGGACCCAATGAAAACCATGATATTGCGGCCCACAGCATCACCGTGCCGCCGCCATGTTTCACAGTTGGGCGGAGACACTGCAGATCATACGCTTCTTTGGGCGTTCTCCACACATAAACACGGCCCGTGGTTTGGAATAGGGTGAATGGTGACTCATCCGACCATACCACACGTTTCCAGTTGTCAACGGTCCAAGTTGCATGGTCGCGGCATCATTTGCGGCGTGCTAAAGCGTTCTGGTCCCTGATGAGAGGTTTGGCCCGTGCAACACGACCCCGTAAGTTCATGTCATGTAATTCGCAGCGGACTATGATTGTCAAAACAGGTTGGGGGAGGTGCTGATTGAGTTCCTCCGTCACTTGCGCCGCAGTGGCACGACGGTTCCGCGTGACAATGCGCTTTAATACCCGGCGTGCCCTGTCACTGATGCTTTTCTTCCGCCCACTGTTCCGTTTCCCCGATGTGGTTTTCCCGTGTGTTGTGTAGGCCGTCATCACCTTCGACACTGTCCCTGGCGACACACCTAACACACTAGCCACTGCCGTCACACTCACTCCACATAACCGCGCAAAAACAATTTGCCCTCCTTGAAACTCTGAGAGGTCTCCCATTTTACACTACCTCCGTCTGCTGCAGCCACTGCACACTCCTGTTCCACGACGCCTGACGTAGTATGGAGACCGACCTAACACACCACCACCAGCAGTCCGGCGCTGCGGTCACCACGACACCACTGCCAACCCATACATCTGACGTGCTGCCAACTACAGGTGTTTCCATTATTCTGATAAGCATCTGTATATATCACATGAAAATATCTCGTCTTCATCTAAGACTTCTTCACAGTTCCCGATAGACTTCGTTCCGTAACGTAATTGTCCTTCAACAATCTTTAACCAAGTCTTTTGGCATTTTGGTCATCATTATACGTCAGGTACTGACCAACAGTAACCCCCAACTCTGGTGACTGGTCACCTCGCTAAAACACACCTATAATATCCATTTCATCTCCGTAGTTCATACTATAGGGATATATTCTAACAAAGTTTTACATTATTAGGTGCTATATACCCAGGTCTGTGAAAGTTACAGTTTAATTTATATTGTCGGAGAAGGGAAATATCAATCTTCACAACCCAAAAATATTTCAGACATAACTTTCTACTTTTGAATTGGTATACGGTGTAAAGGGGAGAATATTTTGAAATATGTAATAAACAGTTGTTCAGATGTTACCTTTATGTCTACATCCCCTTTTATCTTCTCTATGTGTTGCCTCTTACTGCTCATTTTCCATTTTTCTTCTTTTTGCTAAAATATCTTTTGCTGACTAAGCCATTAGTCCACTACCAGTGGTAGAGTGGAGGAAGAATTCCTCCTCCACCACACAAAACATATCTTTTCTTTCAAATGCCTATTAAATCTGACAAAATTGGCCTTTGGTGTTATGAAGAAATGGAATGTTCTGGTTTTTTTATCGGCAATGTCTCCAGAAGAAACAGCATGTAAGCATATGTGTGGGTGTCACGGAATGGGAAAAAGATTTCCTTTTTTATCATATACTTTTCTTTCTGTGTCTCCTTTCAAAAAAAAATTAGAGAGAGAGGGTGGAAATATTCTCTCCTACAGACCCGACAAGCATCCTGTCTGGTATGAAAACGCCCAAAGATATTCATATTTCATATCTATGGAGAAGACCGTTGATGGCATCTGAAACACATAGTTTCCATACTGAGAATGAGACACAGTATAGGGTAGAGGAGAGGAGACTTGTATCGTTTGGGAAAAGATCTTTCCGGAAAGTAGGAGAAGGAAGGAGTGGAGTGAGTGTGTGTGTGTTGCGTATGTGCGTACGTGTGTGAGAGAGAGAGGGTGTAGATAAACAAATGAGAGGAAGAAGGAGGATAGGATAGTGAAGGAAGTTATGTTCCTTTTTTTCCTTTCAATTTGAAAAAAGGAATCACTACCCAAGGCCTGTTTATCATAAAACTAGGGAAATTGAATATAGAACCAGCCGGAAGTATGAGAGATAATTATAATTGGCAAGTCCCGGGATTTTATGCGTCTCTCTCTTTCTTTTTTTATATATATATTTATATCTTTCTTTCCTTTCTGTCATATAGAAACCAGCCTGCAACAACTTCCTAAGGCAATTTTGATATCCTTTTATGTCTATCTTCGACCTTCATAACTACCCAGCAGCACCCATGTTGTTTTTTCCCGATATAAATTGCACTTGCAGTGTCTCTCTGAGAAACATTAGGACTCTCTTATACTTTAGTGTCTTTCGGTATCCATTTTTAAGTTCCTGTCTCGCTTTTAACTTAGTTTTTTTTTTTCCCCTATTTCTTCCCTGTGTCTTTTGCCATATACATATTTTCGTTCTCTCTCCCACTTTCGTAAGGTTTTTAAGAAGTAAAAGAACCATATGAAGGCAGAACGAACGACAAGGAATGAACATATATTTATATGCATTTCCTGTCTCTCAAGTGTAGGCGGCGCCGTCAATCCACCCCACGAAAAGAAATGAATGCAAAAATGTCATTTATAAAGAAGACACCGTGTCCCCTCTCTATCTTTTTGCCTGCCTCCTTACTTCTTCAGTCATCCAAAATTCTGAATGTTCAACCTGCTGCTGTTCCTTCTTTTCAGATTTCAAAAAAATTTAACCTTCTTTTACCATCTAAAAAGCTTCCGGTTGTCGGTATTTTCTTGTGTATGGCATATTTATATATATATACCACATATGAATGAGTGAAGGTGCATATGTGAGTGTGTTCTTACGTTTTTTTTGTGTGTGCGTATAGTAGGTTCACATGTGACTGTGAGAGAGAATTTTGCACTGTCTGTCTCTCGCCCTTTTTAAGAGTTTGAGGATGAGAAGATGAAAGGGTCGAGAGACTGACATATGTAATTGATCACAATCTCTTGTCGCCTGTTCTGTTTGAAACTAAAGAGATATAAATCTCCCCCTTTTCGTAGTTATATATATATATATTTTTCTAGTGGTGGAAACTATATAGTTTTTAACCAACCAACAACTCTGTCTCCCGCTCCACAATACAATATTATGTCCTTTCCCCCCCTCAAAATCCACCTTCTGAAAGTGTTGAAACTTGAGTCGTCCATGAAATCTTTACAGATTTGCGAAAAAATATTTCTTTAAAAGAAGATGAACTGGCGGAAGGAAATGGGAAGACAGTTAGAATCCAAAAAAGGAGAGGAATTACCCAAAGAAATAAGGTGGAACGAAAAAGATATCTCGTTCTCCGTTTACAGAATTGTAGACAGAATGAGAAGAGACAATAATCTGGGACTTGGAAACGAAAAAGAAGAAAAACACGAATAAAAATGTCTGCTTATGTGTGTGAAAGAAAGATAGCCAGGAGGAGAACCAGGACAAATTAAATGTGAAGTGTTTTTTATTATTATTTTTTAAAAAAACTGCTCTTCTAAGATAGGAAGAAACAAGATTTTTGGGGGGTATGAAGATAAGATTTTTAGATAATGCAAGTGTGTGTGAGACCACACAAAACTCAGCACATATGGCTAGCAGCAGCATTCGAAGTTTTTTTTTCTTCTTTCTTAATGAATAATTTGTACCAAAGAGAATAGGGCAATATCAGCAGGACAAAGATGAATGTGGACCAAATGATATATGTGTGTGAAGAGAAACGATGGGAGAGAAAGACAGACAGACACAGAGAACAAACAAGCCAAAATACATTGGTGAAAGAAACCAAAATAATATTTATACTCGAAAATGGACAGAAACTGTTAGGAAGTGGGGTTCATAAGCTCCCTTTGATTTAATCATCGGAAGTCAAAGAGAACATTTGTAAAAAAAAAAAAATATTTTCAACACCAGTGTGAACAGAGGAAAACATAGTGCTTATTGTTTTCAGTTTTTATAAACCATGCTTCCAAATACTTCTGTTGTTAAGGCAGTTTTTCATCTTGTCGTTATCGTGTTTTGACTAATGATTTAAATGAAACAAACATGTATTTAAAAAAAATCACAGACTGAAGTAGCTTATTTATTTCAGCATCATACCATTGTATCAGTTACAAGGCTACTTTCTGAATTATATCCATACACTTTCTGGACAGCATGATGTTTCTAAAATATTGATCATAATGATGGTGATAGACGTTCTGTCCGAAGAGAGGTCCTGACGCGAAGGTCCCTGGGAAAGTTGAACTGATCGTGGTTTGCCATTGCCTTCAATAGGACGGAGATGACGTCCAAATGACGGGACCTACAGTTTAACGTGAAATCCGAACCAGAGCTGAAATCGGTCACTTTTGGTGACCCAGTGACCCGGCCCGACCAGGACATAGGTGACTGGATTGACCTGGTCCTAAACCTGAACCGAAAGACACAGTCATGACCTGACTGACCCGGTATTAATTCAAATTACCAGAGAGACTGTGATTCGGCAGTCCGATGATAGAATCACAGGATCATTTCAATCGGCGGTTATTTGCACAATCCTACGAGTTGTGTTCTTTCCGATGACATGAGACTAATTCTTTTTGTTAGGAATTTTTCGGCGTCGAATTTTCCATGCTCTGGGGGTTAGAACCCCTGTGTCGCTCACCCCTTGATAGAAACGCTGTTCAAACGTGTATAATAAGAAAACAACAAAAACTATATGCCCTGCCTTCCGGGTCACCGGGTCGAAATCGGGTTACCGGATCAGGCCGGGTACCGGGTACCCGATGACCATGTCCAAAATTTGACCCGAATGATCCGATCCACCCATTTCAGCTCTGCTTCGAACCACTTGTGCTCCACTAGGAACGTCACACGGGACCCCTTAATTACAAGGCAGCGAGCGTTACCACTCAACCACAGGGGACTCCTAAATTACACATACAGACAGAGTGCTTGATCATGACAGATTTTCTATTTCGTATTAATCATAGTTAAAAACTAAGTCACTGTTGCCAACAGTAATCAGTTATTACTAATTATTCCTAGAAACATAATATTTGGCTCAAATATTTGTATATCATAATCAACACTCAGATCGTTTATATAGAGCAGGTTTAATGAAAATATTTTTTGATTTCCGTATAATTAGTTATTGTCCCAACGGCACGGTGGAGCTGACACGTACAAGAAATGGCCTTAGGAAAACAAAAGAGTGAATGCTTAACTTCAATCCTCCAATCAGCACCAAGGAACAGCGAAAAAAAGAAGAAGAAGAAAGGCAGGGTTTGAGCATGTGTCTAAAAGAAACAATTAAGTGAGAACAGTTGTAATTAGCTCGGTCATGTTATCACCAAATTGTGAAACCAAGGAAAAACGCTTCGAAGTTAAAAAAGAAACCTAAAGAGCTGTTAGTGGAGGGCCACAGGTTTAAAAAAAGAAATAAACAGGACCAGTATTTAGATACGCAAACACAAAAATGGCAGGAATGCTTTGAATTGGAGCAGTTTTTCCCAGTTTGACAGAAGTGAGTTTTAAAGGGCGTAGCCGCTGTGCAGGAAGGAATGTTCCCAAAAATTCTCAAGCAAACGGAGCAAAGAAGTCAGAGAAACAGAAAAAAAAGGGGGGTTTAATTGGTTTGTTTGTTGCTTTTCACTTATTGTCTCCAGGTCATTGATGTTTTAATTATCTGTTCAACGTTGTCAGCTGTCTTTTCAAACAGTCTAAACAGTAGGGAAAAAGTAGCATCACGGAAAGAAAAAATGAAAGTATATAGATGCTGTTAACATCTTGAATAATTTCAAATAATACCCTCTACTGGCCGCGGTGGCTTAGTGGTAGACTTCTGACTACTTCTGCTTGGGATCCTCCGTTCAATCCCAGCGCATGCCGTGTGGACTTTGTGGTGGACAAACAACGTGTGTGGGTGTGTAGTTTTTCTCTGGGTTCTCTCGTTTCCTCCCACTTTCCTCATTCCACCAGATGTCCAAACATCACCTATATGGCCTGAGCCAAAGTTGCCTAAAGACCTTAAATTACATTTAAATTCAAATAGCATCTACGCTCTGTGGAATATCAATTTCATGTTTTCATACTGCTATACCGATAAGCGTTGTACGCATACAGGAGTGTCGTAACTCGTAAGTGAAACAGAATCTACCTTTAGTGACGATACCATGTCACAAAACGAGTCTACTTTAGTGATTCTTCCAGATTCCCCTCCTCCAATTGGCAGGGTGTCACCCCTCCAAATTCTCGGGTGCATACCTTGAACTGTAAAATGATTACGGGTAAGAATCTACAAAACCCCGAGAAAATTCTACTTACACCACTTCAATTTTGGCCTTATACTCGCCCCAAACTGAAAATGTTAGCGGAAGCCCTAGTCTACTTGCAAGAATCAAGCACGTGGTGTCACGTATATACACAATTGATCGTATGCAGTAACGCTCATAATTTAGTGGCTGCGAGCAGTGCTTTCCAATTGAGCACTGGGTAGGCAGCGGTTTCGAGTCCCGTACATGTCGGTATCCAGACTGTTTTTCCAGAGTTTTCCTCAGTAACACCAGAGAAATTCAACATATTACACTAAATAGAGATGCCTGCCCTTTTCTTTTCCTTTTTTATTCTTGTTGGGTTCGCTCTAAGAAGTGAGATGATGTTGACCAGAAATTCAAAATTTAGAAATTTGAATAGAAAATAAGGCTTTGAGTTAGGGACGTACAAGTTTTTTCTGTTTAATTAAAAAAAAAAGTTTTCGGAAAATGTCTTGTAGTCGGCGATTCTCGACTCTGGAGACTTTCCGAAATCTCCGTGATTCCCGACTCTCGAAGCTCTCCGACGTCTCGACGATTGGCAAGTTCCCGAAAATCGATACCGAACTTCTCGAAATTCGAAACCTATTACGGAATTATTTTCCGATTATCTTCCCGAAATGTATCTTATCCGCATACTTCTACTGTGAACAACCCTGCAAAAACATATATTCTATTGCTTATTGAAAAAAAAAAAAATCTGCTCACAAAAGAAACATATTGGCAAGAGTTAACTAAGCCATTTTGAAAAGGGATATCGTGGTTTGGTGATATGTTGTTTCCTCTAAGTGCGAGACATTTACAATATATTCATCCTCTCCCCCTCTCTCCCTCCCCTCCAGCCTCAAGGTCCTTCAACAAAAGTGAAAAATAGGGTTATTTCGTGTACGCAAATACAAGAGTCGAACGCGATCACGAATTTGACCTTCTTCGGGTCAACATGATTTGTGTAAGCGGCCATGAAAAATTGTATTGGTGTGTGATTTCAACTGATCGCTTCTCCTCTGTTCTCCTCCTCTTCTTCCTGTCTCTGCAATCCTACTCTCACAAAGTAATGAATTAGGAAGAGAAAAAGAGGGAAGCCAAGATCTATCATGATGTTGCATGATTTTTTAAAAAGAAGAAAAGCGATTGAAGTATTTAATGATTGAAAAATAAAACTTATAACACGTAGCACGTATAAGAAAACTCACTTCTGGAAAAGACTAGAGTGAAGAAGAAAGGTTAGGTGGATAGGTTGGGAGAAAATAACAGCGAAAAACAAAACTAAAAAGAAGAGAAAAATGTTAAGCTAATGAATCCTTTTTAAAGTGTGTTTTCTTTAGCTATCTTGCTTGTGAATTAGTGAGGAGGAGGGGGGGGGGGGCGATTCAAGATCGTAATGTGGTTGGTTGATGTCAGATGTAATTATAGAAGCTCAGGCTATAACAGCGGAAAGTTAAGCAAGCATTTTCCAATCTCTGCTGTCGTTCCAAATGTATTTCTTAGAATTTGAAGATTTAATAAGTTTTAAAATATCTCTATGTATTGGAAGTTGTCCTTGTTACCCCCGTATATATGATTTCTTCATGTAAACATACAAGAGTTCAGCTGCTTTAATTGGACGATTGGTTAATGAATGCATCTAAAATTACAGAAAGGAAAAAATAATAATTTTTATTCATAAGAATACGTTTATTTTTTCTTTGGAAAATGATAATTCTTGTT
>JAGDQP010024215.1:8668-28214 GCA_022664845.1 Lepisma saccharinum | reverse complement strand
CATATTTTCCCAAGCTTTCGAAAATAGGACTTTCTACGTTGAGACGCTAGTGTATGTCACTAATGTATATTTTTCATTGTACGAATTTCCAATGCTGCTCCAAGAAATTCTAGCCTAGAGAGTTCAAACCATAGAGTTAGGAAGAAAATAGAGAGAACATACATGATGTCACATGAAGCCAAATTCGGTTCTTCGGCAGCCATCTTGTGTGGCCCCATTAAAGTCCCTCTATACGTAGTACTGTGAGGATTGCCTTTTTCGATAGATGATGAGTCACAGATGAATGCACCTGAGAGAGGCAATACTCGGAAAAGAGGATCTCTGAATATGGGGCCACACAAGATGGCCGAAATGCCTCGTTCCTTCCGTCTCTTGTCTTCATTCCCCTCTCCAACAAAACAGCCTAAGGTTCTCTCTATTTATATTCCTAACTCTATGCTTCAAACTTTCAGAGAAGAAGGTTCATAACCATTTCAAAAGTTCGATCCGTGTGAATTTTTCATTTTCTACTTTGATTATTGTTGAAAGGGTTTTTATTGGTATATGTTTCGGTATTCACATCATACAGCGATTTCAAGAAGATACAAAGAAGAAAATAAAGAAATCGGTACGGATTGCGTGTTTGAAATTGTTATGAACTTTCTTCCCTGAAAGTTAGACCTCTCTAGGCTTGAATTTATAGGAGCAGGATTGGAAATTCGTACAACGATAAAAATACATTAGAGACATACATAGTTAGTGCTACCATCTATCATTAGAAATATGTTTTACACTAACGATAGGCTAGCTTTTCATGCAACTTTGCGTTGCTTGAGATTTGAGTGAGTAGCCAATTAAAACACATGCTTTAGTACGTGTTAGCACAAGTTTCTATTGCATAGCACTCTTATCTGTCAATTTCCTAAGAGATATTACCCAAAGTCTGGATGTAATTAATAATTAACAAACACATACTTACAACTACCATTGTTCACTCATGAAACAGTTTGTTTGAAGTATGAAGAATGACCAGAGCTGAAACTGGGTCAACAGGTGACCCGACATGATCCGAACATAGGTGACCCGATTGATCCGGTCCGAAACCTGACGCGAATGACCCGGTTTCGACCCAAATGACCAGGGTAATTTTGTGATCCGGTTATCCGATGATTGAATATTAACGCCTGAGACCAAATAACTATCTCAGTCGATTGATATTTGCACACACCTGGGGGGATTTTTTTTGTATTTTCCGGGGATATGAAATTATTTCTATTGTTACTAATTTCTCGTGCTCGGGGGTAAAAAAAACTCCTGTTTCGGTCACCCCTGAAAGAAACACTGTTGAAATGAAACTGTATAGTAACGAAAGAATAAAACCACTGTCATGTCTTCCGGATCACAGAGTCAGGCTGGGTCGCAAGCATAGACCCGATAACCTGCTGCCAGGTTCAAACCTGACTGACCCGGTGACCAGTTTCAGCTCTGGAAATGACAGGTGAAAAGTTTTCAAAATCGATAAAGTTTATGGAATTTGAAATTGGAACATGTTGAGTAGGAATTTCAGCCAATGAAGTACTCGTTTAAAACTCTATTAAATGTGGTGCTTACTATGGTTATAATTACTGTGGAATGTTCGGACCTCAAGCATGTTCTCATTGGTCGTCTTTTAAGAGCCTGAGGATTCATAGCCATATTCAATCCACTACTGGATGAGGCCTCTTCCGGAAGAAGGAGTTGGTCTACTGTTTCCACGCTGACCAGACAAGTTCGGAGTGGAAAGCCGAAGCTCTCAACTGTGATCGCCACCGTATTTTATTCACAGTAGCTTCTCAATTGCATCTTGATGCTGAGAGGTTACCGTTTCCGACCCTCTTGCTTTGGAAAAATTCCTTGGCAGAGCCGGGAATCGGACCCACTACCTCACAATCAGCAGTCAGCGACGGTAACCACTAGACCAGCTGGGCGGGTAGTCTGTGTATACAACTCGTTAACCCCCACCAGGCTTTAAAAGTATTGGATCATATTTTTGTAAGGTCATTCTATGACAAATTATTCCATGGGTTCCGAGTCGAGTGACGCTGCGAGCAACAGCAAGCATAGAAGCACCTTTGTTTTTAACGAATGTAAAGAACGTTTCCTCTTTTCATATTATACTACAAGCACAATACATTTATACTCAACATCCAATGGAAGACGATCCCTAAAAGCTCTAAGTTTCGACATTTTATTTCATAATTGTGAATTAGAAAATACAAAATCAGCGCCACTCCAGCTGAGTTGAGATATGTTGAATCGGTTCTCCTTCCTATATTTTAGATCTGCCGGCAGAATTCTTTTGCAACGGTATGTCGATTCTTTAGTTACATAGATACCAGATTAAGACGGTCGGCAATTGGACAGACCCCAATCATCTCCCGACCACCAGGAAGTGGATGGGATCCGGCGTATTTCCCGATTATCAAGAATAGATGGGATTCCGCTCTTTCTCGATCATCAGGAAATGGACGGAGAGCCGCTTTTTCCCGAATTAAGGTAATGGACGAGGGCTCATCGTTTTTCCACCATCAAGTGCTGGGGATTGGTCCAGGTTTCGCCTCTATGCCGACAAGTCAGAGAGTGACGGCGGCCCGGAAATGACCCGACGACCAAACGCCACTTGTGGCTGCACGCCGACCATCCCCCATCTACTTCCCGACTACTAGTCTGGGTTCTACCTATCCCCGACCAAAACCCCGACCATTTGCCGTTTTGGTCGACATTTGGCTTCTTGAGTAGTTCTCCCGGGGCGGCCATTTTTCAAACATGGCGGTTGGCGTTCTCTCTTCGCCGTAGCCATGAACCTTAAAATCTCAACAAACTGAAGAAAGGTGAATCAAAAGCCATTGTGTAGCTCCGGAAGTGTACTTGTAAGATTTTGAAGTATATTTTCCTGAAAATTGGATAAAATAAAGTTTTTTTTTTTATTAAAGTGAAGCAATTGAATGTAAGGTTGAATGCTTTAAAAATGTGTATACCTACCAACAGGGCGTGTACATATAAAAAGTATGACTTAGAATCACACCCCTTGTTTGTTACGGGGGTTCAAACATGACCATTTGTCGAAAAATTTCGGACTTAAATATGTCAAATGGGTTCTCTATGGAAAATCTTAAATTTAGTGCAAAGAAAGCCCAACTTACAGTAAAAATCTTAACTTTCAGACTCGAGCGGTTTGGTCAGTGAAAGTAGTTTTCCTCCGTCATACGATACAAATGCCATTATAGTACCTTGACTAAGGTCAAACGTAACTTTGTTCCCCATTCCTGGGATCAATGCTGTTTCATCCGCGGCAGCTTCTAGTTCCATTAAGATTAAATCAAGTGCCCATGCAATAGCCATAAAGTAATGTACTTCAATAGTAGAACTCTTAAATGCATGCCACCTTTTATAGTTTCTGTTCCCATGAAATAGCAAAGACATTAGTGGAGACCAGACAGAAATAACTCAAAATATTTCCAGAATTGTTAATGAAGATGCGACAAAGCTCTGTGTGGAACAGTTATGTAAAACGTCGCGGCTGTTCGCACTGACAGGAAAGATATATCGCTGCTGATGAAGATGGACAGACTAACGCGGAAGACCAAATTAATTTCAATTGCATTTTATCTCCCAATAATTGCGCCACTTGACGTTACAAACAAGAAATTAACTTATCTAGTCTCGTAGAGCGAATTATCTTTTGATGTGTAATTCTAGACATGAATGGAACATCAAGGCATTATAGCAAAGTGAGGAAGTGTCATTATTCGATTTATAGCAAAAGACCAGTGCAGATCTGAATATGTGTCATATAATCCATCCTATCATAGCAACGTCAGTGTAGTCCATCCTTTACATTGACACTGTTGCCTACTAATATTATGGCATATAGCTAAAACTGCAGAAAAAGTTAATACAAGTTTCTTTTCACGAAGCCTATTGAAGTTACTGGAATAGGGAAGAATTTTCTGCAAGCTCATATGAATATGTTTTTGTCAAAACTATGAATAAGTCAAGTGAGATATGTGTAACTTTGCATGAGGTATTTATTGCAGATATATATATAGAATTAAATCGTGCATGTTTCTGTCTTACAGATCTTTTTCATGCATAGAGATGACACCAAAATTCTGAAAAGTAACATCAGAAAGAACCTCGAGTCTTACACCTACAAAGTAAAACTGCTACATACATTTACGATAAAATGAAAGTTATGTATGGGAATCAATGTGTGTCTTATATTAGTGTAAAAACCTGGAAACGTTAGTTCAAATTTAGGCCCACAAGTACTGAGGGTGGGCTAAGGAGTGGATGACCCTGGTCACCATTGATGGTAACATGACTGAAAAAGTGCGGTTTCTAGTGATGTGGGGTAAAGGACCATTATCCATCCTGCAATGGCTTAAGTTTACGTAAGTTACGGTTAAGTTTTAATTACACTTCATGAATGTCTGCATCTGTCTAAATTGTTTTTGTCTGGTGGATTCCGATTTTACCAACTAAGAGTGAGTCCAGATTAGGCCAAATTTCTGTGCTTGCACATATTGATGAAGACCGTCTCAGAACGGCGAAATCATCGGTCGCTTCTTTCCTACTCCGAATTTTGAAAACAGAAAAGAAAACAAAGAGAATGTATTTGGATAATTACTTACTGCAGAAATTACTATATTTGATGGTGCAATACATTACGATAGGTTTCAACACACACAAAAGAAGCAATATCTAAAAGATCTGAAATGACTTGATCCTCTAAATCGATTTGAAATATTACTGCTAACATTGTTCATAGGTTGCCATATACTATAATTAAGACCATAGTTTGTATTAAAGACCTCTGTATAAAAACGATACTGGACTGATTGCAGCCATCGAAAATTTCATGGATATATGAAGCCAGGCATTGGAGAGGTATTTGATATATTTTGTCTTTTTCCAATCGAAACCATCGACCTCCATTAATACGCTACTGGACTGACAGCAGCCATTGAAAATTTCATGAATATGTGAAGCTAGGGAGCGGAGAGGAAACTTAATCTCGTTTGTCCACTTCCAGTCTAAACTAATATGGACCACACTTTCGATTCTAACTCAGTTTTTTACGCTTAATATCGCTGTGTGGCCCGTTTTCGTATTTATATCTTAATTCTTGCAGAAAACCTAAATAGTATTTGCAATATTTTCTATTGTATGCAGAGTGCGGTATACTCTTACATGAATAACTCAGGAATTAAGACTTGAATAAAAAACGGGCCACACAGCAATATCAAGCGTATAAAACTGAGTTAGAACTGAAAATTTGGTCCACATTGGATTAGACTGGAAGTGGACAAACGAATTTAAATATTTGCTCTGGCGTCTATCTTTCAACAGTAAGTAGTTACTCCAATATAGTTTACATAGAGCACGATGGTCGAAACCAATACTGAACAAATTTTCGTTTTTTTTATTGTTTTTTTAACTCTTGGTATTAATGTGCAACTCGTTTCCTATTTATGTCTTAATTCTTGCAAAATGTAAATATTATTTGCAATATTTTCTATTATATGCAGAGTATAGTATTTACCTAGCACCTAGAATTACATACACAGATGACTAGGGGAATCGAACCAACTTGTATCGAAAGATAGAAGCCAGAGCAAATATTTAAACTCGTTTGTCCACTCCCAGTCTAATCCAATGTAGATCAAATTTACAGTTCTAACTCAGTTTTATACGATTCTTATTGCTGTAAGGCTCGTTTACTGAGTAAAAACTTAATTTCTGAGTTATTCATATAATAGAAAATACTGCCAATAATATTTATTTTTTTGCAAGAATTAAGACAAGGACACAGGCCGCACAGCGATATCAAGCGTAAAAACTGAGTTAGAACCGAAATATTAGTCCATATTGATTTAGATTTGAAGCGTACAAACGAGATAAACTGTCCTCTCCGCCCCCTAGCTTCATATAATCATAAAATTTTCCATGGCAGCAGTCAGTCCAGTACCTTTAAATAGAGGTCATTGAGGTTTACTAACAGAACATGAAATATCAATACATTTTAAAAATATTCTCGTTATTTTAGAAACAGTTTATTTTCTGAAAAGTTCACAATATATATATATATTAAAGTATTTTTTCAAACCTTTGCTGCAATGTGCTTGAAAAAAATACATGCACATGTTTTACCAACATGTATAATGACACTTTTCATAAACCTATGTTGAGCAACGTTAGGCGATTTTAACGTTTACCAACACAGAATTTCGAGCTTTATCCCACAAAGCCAATGAAAATAATATTAGTTCTCAGTATCTGGCAACGCTGTGAATAGAGTTAACAGAAACATTGCAAAATCATTGCGACAGCATATAAATTATTTCGGTTGTTTTTAGATGCTTCTATATATTTAAACGTACTGTAGTGCATTGTGCCAACAAATATACTAATTTCTGTAGTAAGTATTGACGCGTATGTATTCTCTTCGTCTCGTTTTCTGTTTTCAAAGTTCGGAATAGCAAAGAAACGACCGATGTTTTTGCCGTTCGAAGACAGTCCTCACCAACATGTACGCGCATACAAATTTGGTCTAAAGTAGACTCACCATAAGGGCGAACAAATGTATTCAAACACTTGTTGTCGATGGGTCAATAGAACAGTGATTCCTTTTATCAAAGACTGGTGACCGTAAACATATCTTGGGTGAACCACTATCAATCTGAAAGGAAGAACAACAGCTTGGAGTAGAAGTATTTCACGTCACCCATCTCATAAAAGGCGACAGGTGCAAATCTCTTACTTACTTACTCTATCGCTTATGGAACACGCAAGTTCATCGCCGCAGTAACAAACGTTTTCCATATAGGATTATATCCTGAGAAAGAACAACCCAGTTATCACAAACACGTGTTTTACGAAGATCCCTTCTAATGTTATCCTCCCAATGATGTCACGGTCTTCCCAACGATATCTTTCCCTCCGGTTTACCAACCACGATGGAAATATAATCTTCTCTTTTCCCCACCTTATCCGTCGCGATTTCATTATTCTAACAACATGAGGTGAGTCGTACAGTCCGTGAAGTTATTCATTGTGCAGTCTCCTCCATTCTCCAGTCATATCGTCCCGTTTCGACCCGTATATCTTTCTCAATACCTTATTTTCAAACACACGCAATTTATGTTTATCTAGACTAGGGTCGTACTCCAACTTTCGCAACCTTAAAGTATTACCGACAGAATAACCGTTCTGTATATTTTCAATTTCAATTTTCTTTATATTAATCGCGAGATTACGAGTTTCTGGACTGAGTAGAAACATGCGTTGCTCGATACTAAGTGACTTTTTATTTCTTCCTTGACCTCGTTTTCGTTTGTTTCATATGTTCCCAGATATTTTAATTAGTTTACTTACTCTATTTTCTCATTCTTAATTGTTATGCATCTATTTCCTTCATTCTCATGAAGTGTTTCGGCTCTTTATCATGTATTTTCTTTCCTCTATGCTTACCTGTAGACCTATCTCATCATCATCATCAACAACAACAAAAACGTATTGCAGTATTTTGGGATTGGAAATTGAGCTATCTGATTGTCTCAATGTTGGAATCAGTGCATCTGAGGAATATGACCGAATAGCGTTATAACGGCTACGTCAAGCACGGAAGCAACAACGGTTGGGATGGTTAATGAAAGACGTGATTTTCTTTGCTTAAAATGTTTGCACTTACAAAGCAGAAGCGATGGTTCAAATTGTAAGGAACTGAGATGGTAAAGTTCTCTCAACAGGACAGTGCTGAGACTATATTTTGGGACAGTGAAGGAGTTATGATGAATTATTTCATTTCGAAGGTCACTTCAGCGACGGCTGCAATCTTTCAAAACGTTTTGCAAACGATGTTTGTTCCAATATAGTAAGAAAAACATCCGATAAAGACTGCAGCTGTAGGCTATAACTAAGACAACGCTCCTGGTCACCCGGCGGCTCTTGCTCAGGAGTTCGTTACTGACAACAATTTTTTAAGTGGTTCCTCATCCTCCGTACTCACTTGACCTCGCACTTAGCAACCTTGACCTTATCCAGCGCTGAAGAATACACAGCCGTGCATCAGCGACTGACCAATGAACAAATCACACCCCTAATAAAATGCTTGAGGAACCCCAGTTGTGATATCAACGTTGTGAGAAATGCATGCATCTACAGGGTGCATTAGAAGGTGAATATCTTTTCTTTTTCCGAAATAAAGTAAAACACCGAACTTGAATGCACCAAGTAGAGACATCGAAGAGAAATACTTTTCTAACACGGGCGTTAACCACAGTGCTGTTTTCACCCATACAATTAATGTTATCTACAATTACGAACATAAACCGAGCCGTCGTAGCTCAGTGGTAAAGCGTTGGCGTAGCATTCGGGAGGCCTTGGCTTCGATTCCAGTGACCGACCATCCTGACTGATATCTTTCCAGGGTTTTTCCTCAGTCACACGAGGTAAATGCCAGTATGACACTTTGAACATAGACCCTGGCCTACACCTTCCCAAATCCTTACCCCTCTCCTATCTCGACCTAAGCCTTAGATGCCTAAAGGCCATAAATAAAATTCAAATTCAAGTTGCGAACAGAAATCCTTTAATTTAGCTTCCGTCGAGACGTCACGTTGTGAGAAAATGACTCCAAATGACTCGATCGATATATACAGTGTTTCTTCCAGGAAAACTGTTCTGGGGGTTATTTTGGATCTTTAGGAGGGGTAAAAGAGGAGAGAGGACGTTAATTCTAGTAGAACAATGAATGAACCCTTGTTGTTACAAAATTTCTTATTTTTAATTAGGGGTGGTTTACTCAGTCTGGGTGAGTAATACCTACCGATCAACCCTCTGAAAGAAACACTGGTTTTATAGAATTATAACTATTTTATTGAGTTTACAGCAGAGCGTTTTCGAAGTCCATAATCAGCATTACGCATGACCAGGGTTTCCGCCAGGGTTTTCAGTTTGTGGGGGGTGTAAAGTCAAAAATGGGAGGGTGTAATTGAAGTTTTGTATGGTTTCTATCGGATTTTTCAGAGCAAAAATTTTAAATATGGGGGAGGGGTTGTCGAGGCTTGGGGGGGTAAACACCCCACACACGAGGGTATGGCGGAATCACTGCGCATACCTTCACATGAAATAAACATTTCCTTGTAATAGACGGACTGTGCATGATAGTTTGTTAAAAAAGATTCTTCAGAGAGCAAAGATATGGCACTATTTACTCAATTTGGTCAGAAATGGACAAAGCAAATTCCTTCCCTGTGACCTTCATATGTTATACGGTTACTAGGAACTTTTCGTGCTCTGAAGGGGAGGGGAATTTCCACCGGTCCTGGTCACCCTGGCCACCACTGTTTAAGCCCAACAATATATAAGGAAATAACAAAATACTCTGTTTTGCCCTCCAGCAGACGCAGTGACTCGGTCAAATATTTGACCCGTTTCAGCTCTGAATTCTATTATCAATAATAATAATAAGAAGAATAAACAAGCTGTATTAGCTTTGCATAACCTAGCACGTACCGCTAGATCCCCACTCATGTTTTTTTAACATACGGTTGCTGATCGTACACTCTTTGTCTATTATTTTCCGTCGTCTTGTATTCATAGGCACCTCTTTATGCCTCTTCTCTTGTGGCGAGCGAAAGTGGTTGTGTGACATCAGCACTTTCTTTCTTTAAAACTTATTAGTATTGTTATTTTTTTTCCTCCATCGTGCCCAAAAATTCTTGGCCCGCAGTCAATAACCACATCAATCAGTGCCAGCCTCAACAACCCCCTTCTCCCAAGCACCACCATCACACCACCTCTGCATGAGATAGATTTAGGTCAGTGCTTACTTTTTATTTTAAAAAAATCCCGAGGAAAAAAAAAATCTTTTGTTTGAAAATACCATGAGAGAGAAAAAAGAAAGGTTACTTTGAAATTTAATAATCCTTGAAATACTTTAACACGAACTGTTAGAAACTCTTTTCTTTTTTTCTTAATTCGGAATTCTCGTGACGGAATAGACATACCTGCCCCTGTATAACATTGTTGATAGTGACGAAGTTATCGAGAAACTTGGCCTTGTTGTCGTTCGACATTGAAATGAAGATTTAATGGGAGTACTTCTTCTTTTTTCTCTTTTTGGTTTATTACTATCATTACGTAATACTTTCGTGTGAACTACTAGTCAGAAACAACACCCAGTCTGAAAAACAGTAATTAACTTGCAAACTTCTGGCACGCAACAAAAGTTTAAATTATGCAAAAAGAAAAAAAATCAATGTAAAGTAATTCTACACAGAAGGACTACTTCCATTCATTATGAGAAGCTATACTCACAAGAAAAACAAGTTGGAGTAGGGCAAAGCACAACAAAATTAATTTGCTCAGTATAAATTTGTTCAGGCCTTCATTTAAAGATATTATGGTTAGTAGAGCACCATTTCGCTTCACTTCGTTTCGCTTTGCTTCGCTCCAACTTGCCTTCAGTGTGTTTATAATTGAATTATTCATGTAGCAGTCGTATACTAATCAGAGATGTAAGCGGGGCACCTTCGCTGACCCGGTCTGGCAACTATAATGACGTAGGAATTTTAGGTTTTGTATTTATCGTACTCTGGGCGTAACACCTCAGAAACAATTACTGTTTATACGCCAGTAAATAATTGAAAACTTTTGCTTTGTTCTCCATGTTGGTGGGTCAGGCCAGGTTCCAAACATTGATCTGGTGACCCAGTTTCAAACTTAACCAAAGGACCCAATTGACCCGTTTCAGCTTTTTCCTTCAGGGATCCTCCCTGAGGTCCTTAAATAGGAGGATGCCACTAACTCCAAATCGTCGAGTACACACATCAAATTATTTCTGTTAAAAATGTAAAGAAAATGCAAAACTCTACTTACACCCAGATGTTTAAAGAATTTGGCTTTGTACCCCGAAACTGAAAATTCATTCAGAATCCCTGTCCCTATAATATAAACAGTCTTCATGTAAATTGCACTTCGTCCCTCTGTTTGTAACCTAGGACCAAATTAACTACAAAGAAACTGATTTCAAATTTAGATTGAATGGAGCTCGATTTACGCAGCCTTTCTTAATCTGGTGACTCGGAAAGCGATAGGTCCTCACTTTCATTTGCTTAGTCTTCTCCATTTTAAGAATTAACATTAGTCTCTCGATGAAACCCCTGTATAAAGAAACTAATTTCAGATTATGTGTTCACTGGCTGGGATTTATCGAGATCTACTATTAATCTACATCTATTTTGTTAAGGACAAGGGTATATTCTTGATTTCCTATTTCCTCTATTTGTTGATTTCATGTTAACCTGAAGTCTCTAGTAGCTGTGGTTCATATTAAGATTCTTAGCATATTGGAGTAAATTTCTTATTTTGGCGAGAATATTCTTAGGTGTTATCCATTTATTGAGTCAACTCAATAGTTGTTTTCATTGTCCGTTTGTTGCTCATTACTTGCGAACATGTGAATTCTTGTATGCTACATTCAGCGTCACTCATTCTATCATTCGTCAATTCCTTCATCTTCATAATTAGCAAATACTAAACGTCTTGGTTTCATAGTGGGTACAGAACTCTGATTTAGCAAGTGCTTTTCTCTGAAAGTTAATGGTACTTGATTTACGTTAGAACTCGCCAATCGCTATTTTGTCAGATATTTTAGACTGGAATCTGCTACCTCTATATTCAAGTAGCTCTGCACTTAACAACATAGTGCTTGACCAACATTGAAATTTAGAGCCCTGTCGGGAATCGAATTCGGGGTACCTCTCACAGAAAACAAAACTGTTAACAATTCAACTAATCAGAACCTTTCATCAGTATAATTAACTTAGTATTAGTCACGTGTCTAACGTATTAACAGACTATGCTATTCACATGAATTCATATGGGTACCGTAAAATATTGGGTTATTAATTCGTTCAACAGTTATTTAAAGATTCGTTCATTTACATAATCCAATCATTCATTCATCTCAGGGCTTTTCAAAACAATTCTTCAACGGAACGTAAGATCTTCAAATATTCATTCACTTGCTCATTAATACGTACTGGATAGAGCTGGCAAAGTACTCCGCTACACTCAGTGATAGCCTTGCTTAATTAATTGAGCGACGATTATACTTCATAGGTGCTTTCATAGCCTTTAGGGCATCTTTGGACCGTATTAGATTCATGGAGTTGGTCGTTATATATTGAGGAAGTTTCATGTAAAGTGAGTCAAACGTAACTTATACAGATATATTGTAAATAGGCTATGTAGAAAAAGCGTTTACAAAATATATGCAGAAAAATAAATGCGCAGTAAGGGTTCAACATTCACCTTGAGAATGACCTAATAAACAACATACACTACATAAGAACATAGTGTAAAATATAGGTGTTTATTGATAAAACGACACTAAATCAAGACGAAACGTCATGAATGCCACACAGCAAACAAATGGATATATTAATTCAACATCTTTTTGGTATCCCAGGACGACCAGTACTTTTTTTAAAATAAAATCAACCCAGATAACGGTTTTGATTTTAGTGATTCAACAGATTGGATGTGTTGTCATTGATGTTTCAACACAATGGATGTGTTTGTCAATGCTGATTCAACACAATGCTGAATCATCGAATTCACACAACAAATGGTGTTGATTTAACACATAAAATTAGTGGTTACCCTGGGACACCGAAAAGTATTTGAATTAACACAGTCATTTTCTTGGTGCTACTATTTTACTTTTGTTTAGGTATGCTATACTTAAAAAAGCATCTCGTTTTATACGTATTTTTTTTCTCCGTGTAAAACTAAAGAAAATGTAAGGAACCATGTGTGCAAGAACTGTTACTCTATAACTAATATTTTTTACAGTGTAGATAGAGACGATATCAATTTTAGGTTGGACATCTTTGTTTTAAGCTCCTTCGTTATGTAAAGAAGGAAGAGCGGTATAGCAAAGCATTATATACCACTTTAACATTTCTCTCACTATTGTAACACACAACATGAAATCTCTTTGTACTTGGAGGATATGTTTCTACTCCCCGATGTTCTTCGCATCCACTTCGAAATCAAAGGTAATTGCTTATTACGCTCGTTGTAACAAGATTTTCCGTTACTTAAAACTACATCTCCACTTTGGCGGCATCTCAGAACATATTCAATTAAACTTCTGAATATCTTGTTCAGCAAAGCCAATTCCTCTCCTCAAATGATGAACTGTTGTTGCCAGCTTGCGTCTATCACGTCCCGTGCGTGGGATGTGCGCGACGATGGGGAATAATTTCCATTTTATTACATTCTAAAGGGCATATCTCTAGTTTTGTATTACTATGCATCAACTTGGCGAAGGATTGGGTTAATTTACGCATCACTTAGTGTTGTATATAGGATCTGAGACACTGTTTATCGGAATAAGGTAGTCTAACGTGTTTCATGGCTTCTTTAGGGCTCCATTTGTTCTTTTGGCTTTGCCTATTCCCCTTTCTATACGCCGAAACCATGCAACTCTAAACGAATTTGAGTTCCACTTGGAATTGGAAATAGACATGGATGCAATCGAAAACTCAAAAGGTTGAAAGGAAGATGTACTCTTTATATAAGCTATTTATTAACAGTCCTCAAGAATGTCGATTTTATGTAGTTATCGCCTCACTGTTTCCGATGACGCTTGGGTGTTTAGGTGCAGATTAACTTCTGCAGTCACTTCCTTGGCCGTTGTTTTCTTCGTCGACGTCACAATCCGCTTCAAGGTCCGGGGTTCCCTATCTTGCAGCTTCGTCTACCTACCACTATTGTGATTCGCCGACCCTGCTTTACGGTGGACTGTGTACACGGTAATGATTTCCGAGACCATGCCTTGCGTTACACCGAATAACGTCGCTGTTTTGCTCACAGATGCTCCAGCTAGACGGGCATCCACAATTGGACCTCTTTGAAACTCTGTCAAGTCGGACATACTGGACACTGACCACACCTGCACAACGTTCACAGCCTGACTCTACTATTAGTTCGCAATCCATCCTACCTGCTGTAATGACCCCGAGTACCTTTACATTACTGTATATGGTATAGAGATTATCATTAATGTTCCGGCTATTGCGCGATTTAGTATATTCACCTGGAATGCAAAATAAGATTAGTAAGTGGGTCCCCAATCCTATCCTATCTAGCATGCAAAAGAGCAGTCGTCCGATCTTATGAATCTATACTGCCGGGAAGTAATTTAACTAACCCAGGGCAAAAAATCAAAGAAATAAAAAGCAAGGATCTCATTGGACTTTTTATTACAGTTACAACTACTCACTCCAAGAGCAAAGTAACTTTTTGGTCCGAAGCCCAAGGATAAGTGTTTTTATATAGGTTACAACCGCTTATATACCCTTCTCTTGAGGGACGTGGAACAATTTTGCGCTACGACAAAATAGTTCTTATTAACAGAATTAATACATCGATACATATTTAAAAATGGTAAATAACATTTAAATCAATTATATATATAATTAGTCGTCTGCATAAAAGTATTTCTGGCGCAATTGTCTTAGAATGTTCATACGCCATATCAAATGTATATTCGTAACATAAACGTATAATGTGATTACCATAACGTTAAAAATAAATATTTAATTCAAAGTTCTTGAAGATGTAGATATCTTAAGGCTTTTGAATACAGCAAAATTTTCAGCAATAAACTGATAGCATAGTAATTTAGATTATATTACAACAGGATATACACATTTAAGGTTCTGAGAGAGTGAGTTTATACATTGATTTTCCGAGGTTGACACGTATGACGATATTATACAAAACAGGGCCCTCGAGCAACGCGAGAACCGTCACACTGCAACAAACAAGAGACGGCTGGTTTACGCAGTGCTCAGTGTTACCAACCATAGTTACAATATGTTCAACTTTTGACAAGTGTTTCCTCAATACCTAGAGAGAAATTGGAATCATCGACCATGATTTTCCTGGACGTTTTCAATCTCGTGAGGATTAGTGGTGACATGATTGTAGTTCGGGTGTTAATGTCTCACAATCGGACTCTGATTACTCTTTTTTTGCCTTTACCTACAACACCCAAACAACGAGCAATTTGTTGCTTTAACATTTACTTATGCTACTCTTTCTTTTGTTTTCACTATGCGTTTTCCGTTCTTAACATCTTAAATCACATTTCATTGATATTTTACCGTGCGATAAGAGTCCGCACTAAAGTTATTTGTACCTGTTCGATAGGTTTGCTATCCTAAACTTAGATTTACTAATTATCCATAAGTTTTTCTTCTGTTTCTTTATAGAAACAGCTTGTTAGTCGATTTGGTTTAAGAGTAAACGATTCCAAGTGGTACCACATTCTGCTGATTTGCCATAATCATTTACTCATCATGACCAGTCTCTTCTCCTTCGAGAGTGTCTTCGGCATTTGACAGTTTCATTATCATCGATGACTAGTCTACACTCCCAAGCTTCAGTATAATAAACTCAAGATGTTATCTGTATTTGTGTATATAATATTATTTAGATTTTGCTGTTAAATATCCTCTTGGTCAGCTGGGCGGCTTTTGTCTTGAGGACACTTTATAACAAATAATGAACTACAAATCGCAAAGGGATTAGTAGCGAGAGTATACAATTATCGTGGACCATATATGAAAAATGACTATGAACACAACAGGTAGCACAGAATGCGTATACCTAAGTTGTGTGACCAGTAAGAGATATCAAAGATCATAAGTTAGAATTCCAAATACTCTTTGAACCAACTCAAGCAAAGAGAACGAAGTTTAATAATGAATACATTATATTTAAATATATGCAAAATATTTAATACCGTACCAATGTGATTGTGAATGTATAAATAAAATGAAATTGAAGTATCTTTGTTTTATTTACTCTATATAATTCACAAGGTAACAACTAACCTGATATCGTTTAGATACAATTATGCCACTGATGAATTTACTTCAAATAAGCTTGCTTATTACTCGCACAGCAAATAATATAACATCAGAGTGGAAAATACACATGATTACACACGCACCTATAAAATTTACAGGATTACTCTCACTCACTACTTGTTTCATCCGTATAATTGTGGACGTAACCCACAACTTTGAATTGGATGAGAAAATCTTACACTCACGTCGCTATCCGTCCGTATAATTGGACGAAAGCAATATTCATAGGTAGTGAAATGATTGAAGCAAAGTTCAGATAGAATGACTCCCACCGAATGTACTTGGAACTGGTTGTATAAGATTACTTTCAACTCCAATTCCTATAACAGAATGACTGACTTCCACTAAGGATTTTTTTTACGAGTAGTCAACCACCACTTGACCCCTGCACGTGTTGTCACGGCTCAATATACAATAATCTTGGTCAGAAACAGCTTAATGATCTGCATGAACTCGTGAGAGTATGACAAAATAAGACACTAAACAAAGCATTTATTTATACTGTTCAAATTTTACAGCATAAATTTTGAGTAAAACAGACTCACTGAAATATTTTTTTTTCCACTCCATGAATTATCAACGTAACGACAATATGTTTTGAATATACAAAATAATTTCATTTCAATGGTTCTGACTGGTTTGCAATTTGAACGATTATTGACATACACTCTTATTATAGTGTTTTCGGACTTCATTCCTAGAAAAATTAACAAGATACGTCATATAGTGATTCAATGTTTCATGTAATAGTGCTCCAAGTCTGAAATTCAAAATTGATAGTGAAATATACATCATAAAGTGACTGTGACTAGAGTTTAAAAGTTGAACTGACGCCTATGGCGGACTGTAACCATAGCAACTGGTAAATAACTGACATTAAAACATCAATTATAATGACTGATAGACTGTTAAACTGTCATATATTATAAATATTATTAACAACAGCAATTGTTTAAACAAATGTGCCATGGATGGGCTTAATTAATGCCATTTCCGCACTAAATACTAGGACAGACAGACATACATTCTTATTATACGCAATCACTTTTCGTTTTATATATGTATATAAGAAAACTGATCAGTTACCCACTTTCAACTATTTTGTCTATCAGGATGAGTGAAACGGGAAGGTACATTTAATAAAAACACAGACAGCTGCCACTTTAAGTTGACATTCACTGTAATCTTGGCAAACAAACAAACATATCAAAACTACGTTAATATTCATTAAAATAATTATTTATTTCTTTACCGGATGATCAATAATATGTTTATTTTTTAAAAGTAGCAGTGTCAATAACATATGCAAAATAAAAAATATGACACTCTTGTTTCCTAACATGGATCAAAATATTATTTTTCTCACTAAGAAATATGACACTACGATGGCTGTGAATATCTATCTATACGTAATTGTTCAGAAAACTTAACTGTCAATCAGGCTAAATGAATATATAACTAAAACGATGGGACATAAGGGTGACACCGCGCCGGTTCACATCCTGAATATACCCTTCGTAATATAGAATCATAAGTACTATACGGTATGCAATGAATACTTTCTGTGCTAACCCTATTCTGACTCCTAAAAATTGTCGATCACGCCGCACAGCGACAACAAGGTATATATTGCACTAGCTATTATACGTAAAACTATTCCAGCTGATAGAACTTGCAATTACTACCACCGCTTTACTTAAACAGATAGTACATAGCCTAATTATCATTACCAATGTTCATATTCGACATTTAACAGGTTTAGATTTATTTTGATACAACGCTATTATCATGTACACAATCTTAAGTTCTGACAAAATCTTATATCAGGCCTGTATTTACACCGTTTACGTACACGATTTATTGTACACTGAGCGAAGAATGTTCCTGAAATACAAAGTAGCGAGGATAGGCAACACACCATACAGGAAATTTTGCGCTTAATCAGTTCTGGAGAGCAAATGAATATAGCTTCCTTCTCCAGCTTCCATGCAGACTTCGCTAAAGCAGTGATTGGAAGAACCTATACATAGAGACAGACAGACGCCCCCTCCGTTGCTTAAACTTACTTCTTTGTCCAAAAGCACGAGCTCAATAACTACAAAACAACATAAGCAAATAATAATAAGCCTTACACTCACTAAAGTTATAAAAATTACAAGTGCACTCTCCAATAATGGGAGAAATAACGAAAATGTAACTGTAAACTGCGTTTATAAAAACAAATATTCTCGTTTAAGTTTCGAAATGAAACCATCTTTCAATTCCGGCAAAAGGTATAGTAATTGTGCAAAAGTCCTAAGCGTCCTCTGTGGTGTAATGGGCTAATGCGTGGAAATGAAAGTATCAGAGTTAAATCTGAGGTCGTCGGTTCGAACCCATTCATATTACCTTTCACTTTTTCAAACTTTCATTTTGAATAAAACAAGTGAAAAATGCCAATTTTACAGAAATATTTTAAATTGGATTCCAAAACTTGAATAAAATGACGAGCTCAGAGGAGTACGTTACGCTGCCAGTTTTAACACTAAAAACGTCGTAAGGGATGTAATTAAGGAAATCAAGCGAACATGTAAGTTAATATAGCCAGCTATCGAATTCAATGCAAATCTGGTGATTACAGAAGACAACATTTTAAACCTTTTTCCGTAAGTTGAAGAAGTTTCTCTATTCGTTATTAATTTGGGGATGCTGATTTCGAATTTGGCAATAGAATTTTTGTCGCACGTAAGTGTTTTGTGTTGTAACGACTTTTACTTTTTCCTATATAGAACAAAATTGCCTGTTCATATTGTCTTGATTTTATGAATATTAACACACTTTAGATCATAACCAGTGATTCCGCCCCGCCCCCAAATCCTCGAGAACATCCCCCAACTTCATAAATTTTGCGATCGAAAATCGATAGAAATCATGCAAAACTCCACTTACATCCTCCCAATTTTGACTTTACACCGCTCAAACACAGGAATTCCTGCTCATAACACAGACTATCAAGCACAGAAATACAGTGATCAAAAATCCTACAAGAGCAAATGAAACTCAGTTTGAGGTTATGAAGAAACGTTTAATTTAGAGTTTTGAAGAATTGCAAAAGCGTGATCTCGTGTCTACACACTTAATCAAAAGAGCGAAATTCCCCTCGATTTGAACGGGAAGAGGGGAAGATTCTTTTAGTGTGAATTTTCATCGGAGAAAAGCTTTTGCTTGAAAACGAAGGGATTTATGGTAGCCCATGTGAATCAGAATGTAGACATATTTTTAGTTGAGTTTGAATCTGTTCATTAAAGTTTTCTTCTGAGCACGAAAGCGACGTAATAAAATGATGAAAATGGACAGCCTATTCCAAAAAAAGTTGACCGCATTGATTAGGCTGTTTTGAGCTGAAAATTCTCTAAGTCCAGCTTCGGAAACAGTAAACCAAAGATGTCAGGTTCGAACCCTCAAAGGTACGGTGAACCGTCCCATTTAAAAAAAAAATAATGTGCAAATCTGTTTTTCTTCTTTTAAGTGCAATAAGACATGTTGAAATGTTATTAAGTGTAGAAAAATGTACCATTCATTGAAATACGTAATGA
>JAGDQP010024214.1:0-28217 GCA_022664845.1 Lepisma saccharinum | reverse complement strand
ATAGTTATCAAAATCAAGAGGATATGTGGGAGGGGGGACTATTCTTTTCAACAAGACTGCTTTTCACGTAAATTTTGGTGTCGTGGAAGCTGATCAGTAGTTCTTTACAAACATTAGTCTCGACAAGTCACTTAATTCTGGATGAAGTTCCCGTCCTAGCCGACGTGGAATTTAAGGTACTGCATAGAATAGTGGATGAATATAAATGATACGTATCGACAATAGCTGACGGGATTTTGTGCATTCCTCAATATCTCCCTACAATGTTCGTACTTCCAAAAGTGCTGCTCGTTATTCGTTCATTACAAGTTACTGTGTTGTCGGCTACAGGCTACGGACCCGTATTATTTATGGTTTTAAGGACCGTTACACAGTCATCTGTAGCACGCGTTCTTTCTGTCAAAAAAAAACATATTTTTCTGCCGTTTATTATGAAGAAAGTGATTGAAATACTTACTCCGTTTCTTCTTGGTTTCGCTGTCAAAGCATTGCCAGACTATCATTTTTTTAGAACATCTTATCCTGAATGACGTTGTACACCTTCTTCGTTATTTCCAGGCTTGTAGTCGAGGGTATACGGAGGTATACGCTGTATATCCTCTGATTAATCTTACACATTGGCGTATACCTTCTGCAAAGATGCGTATACCATCTACTTCCGTTTCGTTTATTTATTTAATTTCCCAATTGCCCTGGTGAGATTATTACACTTGATCGGGAATAGAATGTTGAGAAGGGGAAGAGGGTATAGGTTAGCTTGGGAGGTCTCTTAGTACAGGGTTTGAGTAATATGAGATTTAGCTTATGTTTTCAACAGTGATTACGCCAGACCCCCGTTTCTTCCCTGTGGGGGTGTCGCCCTCCAAATTCTAGGGAGCACTCTCAACTTTTTACGGTGAAATATCGGTAGAAATCGTGGCAAACTCTACTTACACCCGCCCACCCCCAAACTGTGATGCGTAATCCCTGATTTTCAAAACCAAAGTAGAAGTTTGACTTTCCTCTGTGTGGAGCAAGTCTCATAACGGGCTGCGCAAGTGAGTCTTATAAAGAATTGAAGACTGGTAATGGAAAACGATGTAAGTGCCACAAACCCGAACACCGCGTTCCGAACCATTGCAAATAGTACAAAATCGCAAAAGAAGATGATGTAGTTGTGTGTGTTCAAGGTGGAGATACCTTCCGTTTTTCCTCTTTCCTGTAGAATTTCCTTTTCGACACTTACTTCGTTTTCCATTTCCAGTCTTCAATTCATACATGATTGTTAACTACAGATGCTTATTAGTTGTTCGAAAGTGTCAACATTCTTCTTGCTTCTTCTTCCCTCAATGCAATAAATTATACATATAATTCCATTGTTACTGCCTTACTGAAAGATACACAATCAAAGCTTTTTATTTTTTTTGGTAGAAATTAAACTATTTCATCCCCTATATTTAATAGAAACATAAATTAAAATTTAACGGAGACAGAGTCTCCGCTTAAAGATTCATAAACTAAAATATTCACAACGTATAGCCTGTGAAAATTCTGGCACTACAGCACTAATCCCAAGTCCGTGACCGTAACCACTGGACTACGTCGTCTGATACTAATAGTCTTTAAAAAATTCGAAATCGTATAGAGTGAATTTCACCTAGAAGTTTTGCAATGTTTTAATTTTCATAGCCCGGTACTTATTTATTTTTAATTTAAGCACTAGCAACACTGCAAAGTCCATTTTCCTAGAGAGAAACAATTAAATGGAAACTGGTTGGTATGAAAGAGCACTACGCGTGAGTGTTTAAGCTCCCATAAGAGCAATGGAATTAGCTACCTTCCGTAGCCCGTATAGGGCTCTCCGTACAGCCTACGCACGAATACGGATGACTTTGAAATCTCCCATAGGAGCAATGGAATTAGCTACGGATCCGTAGTCCGTATATACGGATGATTGTGTAACGGGTCTAATAGTTACATCACAGTCTTTACTGTTTTCTGAATATAAAAACATTTATTACGTATTATTTTACCGTAGTTTTAAATTGGGTTAGATGAGGTTACTTTCAAACTTCTTCTGTGCCATTTAAATTATCAGTGGAAGTGTGATTATTCTTTTACCAACTTCTCTTTTAGGATTAATGGTTTTCAACAGTTTCGATTCACTGCTCCAAATACCGCTGATTCAAATCTGTGTCATCACTTGTTACAGATTCCATTCAGCACTACTTGGAGCAGTGAATCGGAACTGTAAATCGTGTATTCTTCAACCTGTAATTGCTTATAAATTGGTTTTATATTCATAAATCAGCAAGGATAGTGATGTAAATAGTTGACATTATTTAATACTGATGACGTAAGTGCAGTGATGACGTAAGTTCAGTAATAAAATTAGTTGAAACGTAGTTACTAGTAGTGTATTCATAGCGAATATCATTATGGAATCTACAAACACTTTAGGGAAGTAGTGAGGAATGTATTAAGTGCATTACATGCAGTTTACTATTGTTGATAGGGATCATTTATATTCATCCACTATTCGACTATGTGAGGTGTTTGTAACTCTTCGTAGGTTAGGATGAGAACCTCTCAAGATTTAAGCGACTTTTCGAGAGCCATAATTTGTAACGAACTGACGGGTTAGAGCAGTCGGTAGAGTGGTTGCTTTGTACTCGGGAAGACCCGGGTTTGATTTCCGCTGACGTCCATTGTGGCTGAGGTTTTTTCCCTGCCTTCCCTCAGTCAAACCAGACAAATACTGGGATGGCATCTTGAATAAGGCCATTTGCATCACCTTTTTAGAAAATTTTTATTTTTCGTGTATTGATTCCTACACAACAAGATACCAGAACCACTTCTGGAAAAAAAAAATGTTATGCCCGTATTTTTCCCCGGGCGACCATGTTCCCATCATGGCGGATGTCGTTTTTAAACTCCCGTAGACATGTACGGAAACCTGAATATCTCAAAAGCCGTTGGCTAGCTCCTGAAGTGTACTTTCAAGGTGTGGAATCACCTTTTCTAAAAATTATTTCCTTTATTCGTAAAATAGGCTGGAAAATGAGTTACGAATTCTATAAAATTGGATTTTTAAACCAATTTTTGTGGGGTGAAGGAGTTGAATATAAGGCTGCAAATTTTTGTCATATTTAGACCTACCAACCGAGTGTCTGCATACAAAAAGACATTGCCTTAAATCACATCCCTATTTTTTTCTACGGAATTCAAACATAACCCTTTGCGAAAATTGCCGGATTTCGGGAGTAAATATCTCAGATCTCGGTAGGTAATTCAACCCAATGCTTTTTTTTTTCTTCCGACACACTGTTGATAGGTCTAAACATCACAAATGATTGCAGCCTTATATTCATCTGCTTCACAGGAAAAAAATGGTGACCTTTGTGAAGATACCATATTTGCATTTGCATGAGAAAATTCACTTAGACTGACCAAACCATTTCGAAATAAAAACTGCAATTTCTGCTGTGAGTTCGGCACATACAAAGCTTCTTTGACACCAAATTTCTTCTTCTTTTTTTTTTCATGAGGATCTATCTGAGATAGTTAAGCCCGAAATCCAGAATTTTTCGCAAACGGCCATGTTTGAATCCCTGTAGAAAAAAAAAAAGGTTTGATTTAAAGCCATGACTTTTCGCATGCAGGCACTCGGTGGTTGGTAGGTCTATCTTCAGACATGTAGAAACTCACGTCCAAAAAAAAAAAAAAAAAAAAAAATTAAAATAGTGATTCAACCAGTGTTGGATGATTTGACATGGAATGACCCCAGAATCAAATACATACAATGGAAGTGTAAGTTATTGAAAGAATTATTTTCTTTTTTAAATATATTGGCCACATTGAAAAATAGAGTAATTTATGTGGAAAATAATAATACACAACTCCATTGACAGTGTGTGCTATGTAGAATACAAAACATTGTCGCTCGAGAGACATAAATTGGTCGCAATTAATAAAAACATCCACCCGCTTTGAACGCACTACAATTCTAAGTCATCTGCAGTCCGTGGAAATGGGAATTCTCATGGTTTTTAAAGGTGAGGGAAATATTTCAGAAATAATTGTTGTGAACAAGAAATTACAAAGTGTCCGTGTAGTGTGCCAATTATCTCCTGAAACATTTTTTTAGTCGTCGTCTGCTCATTTTCTTCATTATGAAGAAGAAGGAAGTAGAGAACTCAGTAATATAGAAAGTGATGGGCTAGCGCATATTTTTTTTTAATTACCAGAATGGAAGAGCTGTGTAATGAGAGTTCGAAAATAGGCCTTAAAATGAATTTAAATTAAACAAAAGTAATGTATAATCAACATGCTGCGAAGAAGGAAATAAAGAGTAGCGGAGAGACAATAGGCATAATGTTTACCCGGGCCAGCTCAAGATATGGAATGCCAAGTTGACTGATGAAATAAATAGATCTAAAATGGCGTGAAGTTCGTTTGGAAGACTACACTTTATTTTCAAAAGCAAACTACCAATGTGTCTCAAGCGTAAAGTTTATAATCAATGTGTCTTACCTGTAATGATGTACGACTGTGGAACTTTAACACTGAATGCGCAAACAACTCAAAGATTAAAGTGTCACACAAAGAGCAATAGAGAGGAGCATGCTAGGAATAACTAGGAGGGATAAGAAGACAATTGAATGGGTTCGCACACAAACAAGGGTAGAAGATAGAATCAAGACTGTGAAGAAGATTGAGTCGGTCACATAGCTAGACGAACAGATGGAAGGCGGACGACAAATGTAGTACATTGGATTCCTGGAGAAAAGAAACTACCTAGACGACGTCAAAATGCAAGATGGGTAGATGAAATCATACGTTTTTCAGGAGCTACATGGGTGAGGGTAGCATCAGACTGTGATATGTGGAAAGAAAAGGGGGAGGCCTTCATCCAGCAGTAGATAGAAAACGGCTGAATATGATGATGATAGGTTTTGGGGAGGTCTAGCATAGAAAATGGGACTTCCGAATAAACGTATCCCCGGAGAAATTCTTCTTTCTCCTAAATTTTATATGCTAGAAAGAATGCAGAATTTTCCAACATGGATTTCAAAATCGTGTTCAGTTCACACGAATTGGTAAGAATCTCGTTCGTTTATTTCATGTCAAGACGAATTTGGGTACAATTTGTTGTTTACTAAAAGCAGGTACGAATTAATACCGTTGACAGTTGCTCACATCATATATGCAGTACTTTTACGAGTTATTAACGTTCTACACTATTTGAAGGTTAAGGAAAAAAACAAGGAATGTCAAAAGATGCTTTTTCGAGAAAAACTTGTTGTAATGTTGAAAACCTCGTAAGACGCAATAGTTCGCCATTCCTTTTGAAGCTTTTTTCATGGACAGCTCTACATCTCAGCGCGTATGGAATATTCCATTCAATAGTACCACGTTTCGCCAACAGAAAAGTCACAGAACCCGAAAAAGCATGAAAACGGACATTCTTTGGTGTTTTTCCTTACCCTTCATTTATACTTGTAATCATTAAGTTTCTTGCCACCAGCATAGGTTTGGTCACTATCCTACCGTGCCTCAGTTCAACTAGATAGTTGAGTGTGTAAATAGCAACCATCGAAAATTCTAAAAATAAATTTGCATTAATAAAGGTTTTATTAATTAATTAGGTTGGCGTGTATGTGTTAATAGACAGAGAATTCGTATAGGCACAGAAAATGTGCTAAAGATAATTGATTTACATCTGATAGAATCTGAACATAATGATATAACTCTTATCAATACAAAAATGGTAAAGTGTATTTTATAGTTTTATACAACAGTGTTCATAGTGGCAATGTTTTGCCATCTGCACCTTTGAAGTTGTTATTTGTATACATATACATATTTTTAGATCATTTGAAGTAAATTTCTCATCTGTGCTGAGAATAGATTTGATTTGTTTTATATAAAACCTATACGAACTGTAATCATTTCATTTTAGAATTACATACTTTTAGATTCAACATTTGGACAATTGTCTAGAGCAGTGTTTCTCAACCTGGGGGTCGCGAGGGAAGGTGTAAAATAAATTTTAACTAGGGTTTTGTAGGTTAAAACTAATATTCAAAGAAAGTGTTTTATTTTGCTTGCTGTTTTTAATAATTACTAAAGATAATGTGGTTTACTGAAAAGTTTTGGATAGTATAAGATATTTATTATAAATACAGGAAATAAACTGTTATATTTTGAAATGAAAAGCAATTGTGGGTCGCCGACTACAAAGCATGGTGAAAGGGGAGTCTCCGGCTAGAAGGTATGGTGAAAGGGGGTCGCAGGATGAAAAAGATTGAGAAACACTGGTCTAGAGATTGTATTCCAATGCTTGTTGTTATTGTTATTCTAACGTATTTTGCCGTTTTTCTCGTAGAGCTGGCGGGTGTCATGGCAGATGATGATGAACTAACCCTCCCGAGGGCTTCAATCAATAAGATGATTAAGGAGATGCTGCCAAATATCCGAGTGGCCAATGAGTCCCGAGAGCTTATCTTGAATTGTTGTACAGAGTTCATCCATCTCTTGTCTTCAGAGGCCAATGAAATCTGTAACCAACAACAGAAGAAAACTATTAACGCCGAACATGTATTACAGGGTTTGTATTTCTTCTTTTGTCTTTACGTTTGTGTTCTTAACAGTGTTATAAATTATAATTCTCTGTGTACTTGTGTTAGGTTGCCATATTTCTCAAAAGTTAAGAAAATTTGCTTTGTACTGAATGACAAATTAGACTTGGTATAATTAAAGTCTACCTACAGTTGATGGTAATATAAAATTCATTATGTTTTAGTTAAACTTAATTTTTATATGGGCCAGTCTAGTAACTTTGGACTTTCGCCCGTCACGATTCTCCTTTAGCTGTTAAAATCCATGCCCCTGCCGGGACTCGAACCCGGGACCTTCGAGCCAATGACCTACCGCCGCAGACCGCTCGGCCACCCGGCCGGCCCTTATGTTTTAGAGGCTGAAATGTATTCTAAAATATAGGTACATTGGAAAAGGTGATCCTGGTTGTCCTCTTTATAACGGAAACCGTTCCTTCGCCGCAAAACACTTTTCTGCTCCCTCCGGAAGGTTTCTTCAGGCGAATAACGTGATATTGTGAATGGTGATAGTGACTTCAGTTCTCCACTCGAAGGTCGCGGGTTCGAATCCCTCCAGGGGCATGGATGTTCGTGGATTTTAAATACCAGTACCTTAACAATATAATCGTGACGGGCCGAAGTCAAAAGTTTCTAGAAGGGCTCATACAAAATGAAGTTTTTTTCTTTTTCTATTCTCCAGTGACAGGATTCCGAGTTCGAACTCCAGGCAGCATGGGTATTTGTTGAATTTTGAAACTTAATTTAAGATGTCTACTGACCTGGAAATAACCAGGAATTTTATCTAAAGTATTAAAAGACGAATTTCGTCGATTGTTAGTGCCCTACATAATAATAATTGGTTAAGAATATGAGCTCGCCCTCTTTTATTTTACTTGACAATTCAAAACTAGATACGTGTACATCTTGCTGATACACACATTTTTCGATTAATGTCTGCACTTCCGTTTATATTTAAATTTAGCGGCATACTTAAACCTTCTTAAGTATTTGTTGTGAACCAGCTTGCTGTCTTAAAAACGGCAAAGGAGTGTGTTGTTGGAGTTTCTGTAGTCTCCTGCAAACATATTTCGGAAAATAATTTTAAGAATTCATGGTTGCTTAACAAAATGCAAAAAGAAATTGTGCACGTGAAACTCGAATGTGGGAACTCAGAGGAGGGTGTTATTGTTTGAAGTAACAATCCAATCTGTAATAATTCTGTCCACTTTTACTTTTAACCGTCTGGATTAAGCGCTTTAGTTTGTTTTCCCATGTTATAATATAAAACAAGAGAATGGACGTTTTCCGTGAAACATTGTGACCTGTCCCCCCCCCCCCTTTCCCTCCCAGTTTCACTTCAAAACCAATAGTGCTTACAATCGTGCAGAATGAAGTATTATGTACGTGACCATTTTGTAAATTTGAATGGTTGCTGCTATTTTTAAATATGGAATACAGCGTCATTTTTTACTGGTGTATTATGAAAGATGTGATTACGACAGCTGAAGCACTGCGGTGTCTGAAAACAATTCTGTGAGACAACTTACTGCCCTTTGAAGAATGTTACCGTTGTGTACTGTTGTTAAAGTGATGAAATTGAAGAAAGATATCATATTCTGTTGAATTTAAACTGTTGCATCCAAAATAAACTAAAAACTCCTGTGCTGGAGAGTAAGGCCCATATTTATGAATCACTCCCAAGAGGTGGGTGGCTCCTAGGAGTATATAATTTCAATGCCCCTGGGAGCCACCCACTCTTGGGGGCTATTCATAAATATGGCCCTTAGTGTTCTATTGGATTTGATGAAAGCTTGACTGAAGTTCTTGAAAAGCAAGAAGTGAATATTCAGTTAGTTTCTGGAATTTTGACTTTTTAAAAATCGGTGGTTTTGAGGAACACATCTGTAGATCTTCTTGGCGTCGTCAAAGAATACATTTAAGATTTTTATTTAAAGGCGATGTTGGAATTGTCCATGGATGGACGAAATATGAACATCAACTCTTTTGAAATTTGAATTGGGTAAGTATCCACGGTCTAGAAAGCTGCTGGAACTTGCAGGTATATTATTTATGTAGTAGATGTAACAAAGACAGTGGCGAGAAAAATTGGATGGGATTTGCTGTCTTTTTGTGCCTTCTGCTTTTTTAAGAACTCTCCGTCTTGTCGTAGAGTCTAGACAGATCTAACTGACTCATATGAGTTTTCATTGAAATTTGGCGTATTTCTTTGTTGGAAAATAGAATTGTTGCTGGGAGAGTCTTTTCTGTTCTTCCCCATCTAAAGCAGTTTGTTTTTAGAGTCATTACTTAGAGCTAATATTGCATTTTTTCTAGCTTTGGCAAAGGATTATCAACCATTTCTTAAAGTTGTTGCTTTTTTAATAGTAATAACACTGTTTTGATAAAGGAGGAAGAAGATAAAGATAATAGACGTAAGAAAGGAGAAAATGTAAATGTAGCCTCCAAAATTGGTCTCAGATATGCAACGAAGTTGGCATTACGATAATTCAAAAATAACAAGGAAGTGCTACAATTTCGCTAGGACTGTTGAATTTACCTACAGTTCATCGAAAGAAAATTTCTTGACCGCACCCGTCGGAAGTATGCTTCGACAGGGGCATACACTTAGATGCTGCAAAAATAAAGCTTTCCGGAAATGGATAGCTATTATATAACTACTTAATGATTGCTTGGTATTTTTTAAGAGTATAACTGGTACCCTGCTACTCTTATACAATTACTGTGACTGCTGAAGCTGTGGCATGGAGATCCAACGCAAAGCGAGGCTTTAAGACGTCTCGTGTCTCTAGATATTTATAAATGAAAGAAACTTAAGAAAGTTGCTACTGACATTGTCACATGGGGATGGAATGCTAGAAATAGGCTTTTGTATGAGTAGGAAAAAACTATCTACTCTATGGCTTACGAAACTCGCCACTTCATCGCCACAGTAACAAACGTTCGCCATTGGATTCTGTCCTGGGCAACACCAACCCAATTTTCATCATGAACACCTAGTTCTCGAAAATCCCTTCTAATATTATCCTCCCAGTGACGTCTCGGTCATCCCAACGGCCTCTTTCCTGCTTTCCAACCAAGATAGAATATAATCCTCGTTTTCCCCCCATCCGAGCTACATGACCTGCTCTCTTAGTCGTCGCGATTTCATTATTATTACAATGGGTGAATCGTACAGTCCGTAGAGTTCTCCATTCATCTCGTCCCGTTTCGGCCTATATATCTTTCTCAAAACCTTATTTTCAAACACACGTATTTATGTTCATCTGCTGGTATTTATGTACTCCCAACTCTCGCAGCCGTAAAGTATTACTGACAGAATAACCGTTCTGTATATTTTCAACTTCAATTTCCTTGAAATTAATCGCGAAGTTAGGGGTTTTTGGACCGAATAGAAACATACGTTACCCGATACTTTGAGAAGCGCCTTTTTATTTCTTCCCTTACCTCGTTTTACTTGTAAGATGTGCTCCCAAGTATTTAAATTTGTTTACTTTCTGTCTGATCTCATCCCTTATTATTGTGTTTTTATTTCCTTGATCCCCTGTGTTTCGGCTTGTTATCGTGTATTTTGCTTTATCTATGTACACGTAGATATATTTCATCGCAAGCTTCTACTAAGACGTCGATGTTACTTTGTAGTGCATCTATATCGTTCCCTACTAAGTGTACACCATCCGCGTATACAAACAGTTGTTTCAAATCATTCAATGTTAGTCCCTTCTTGTCCTCTTTTATTTTTAAAATCGCATATTCTAACGCAAAGTTAAACAGTAGTGATGATAAGGCATCACCTTGTTTCAATTCGTTATGAATCTCGAAACTATCTGATATATTATTACCTATCCGTACTTTGCTTATGAGGTCGCTGAGACACATCCTCACTAGTTGAACAAGTTTCTTTGGAATTCCAAATTGTACCAGGATACTGTATAGCTTTTCCCCTTTAATAGAATCATAAGCCTTCTTAACATCAATGAATAGCTAGTGAACAGTCCCATTGTATTCCCATTTCTTCTCCAAGATTTGTCTCAAAGCGAAAATCTGGTCCAACGTGGATTTATTTCTTTTAAATCCACATTGAGAATATCCAGTTACTTCATCTACGTTCACATTTAGAACATAGTATTACGTAATATTTCTTAACGTGTTGGGAGTAAAGAGATTCCGCGGAATTTTTAGTTCGATTTATCGCCTTTTTTGTAAATTGGTACTATTGAGGTGTTCCATTCCTTTCTCCATTTAGCACTTATCAATATATGTAGTTCCTTGACAAGTACCGTTCCTTCCGCTTTAATTAATTCGGCTAGAATATTGTCTGTTCCTGGAGATTTGACATTTCTGAATTTGTTTATCGACATTTCGACATCAGTGTCGCTAGGTTCGGGTATCTACGGTTCTGCTGTATGAATTTCAAATTCCTCCGTGTTCTCCGTTGGGTACATTCAAAAGTTTGTCGAAATAACTTTTCTACACATTGACAGTTTTAGTCGGATCCGCCTGAGGATCATTTAATCTCCCTAACCTCGGGTGGTAACCTTTTCTTAATGAGTTTGCTCCTTTGTATAGAACTCGTATGTTATGTGTCGTGCCGTTTTTCTCTATCTACTGTGTCAGATATTCTTCCTAGCTTTTTGTTTCTGAACCCGCGTGGGGCGTTGCGTTTCGTGTTATTGTAGTGATTGGAATTTGCTTCGCTTTTATTACTTTCAAGTAACACTATTTCAAGTGGACACTCAGATCTAGAAGAGATATACATACTTAAAATCAATATAAAAACTGAGTTTGTGTTTAAAATATTCAGTGCCATTGGCCAGTGGTTGAAGAGAAATTGATGATACAATAGTCAGATTCTTGTCTGTGGAGAATGATGTAAAAGTGTTAAAATACCATTATATTTTTAGGTTGCTGAAAAAAATGGAAAGCAAATACACAGTAATCGGTAATGGGTGGAAGGCGCTTCCTTGTGGAGGATATATTCTTCATGGCCGCCATCTTGAATCTCCTTTGATTTTCTTAAATGGGAAGGGGGTCGTGTAATATGTCATTCTGGGCTAAAATTTTACGAGAAACACGTTTCTGAAGTAAGATTTGCCGTAAATGTAATATTGTGCGAGATAAAAGTACGTGATAGCTGAACGTCGCTATACTCATAGTCTCCAGAGACCCTCGCTGGTAAAAGTGTAAAAATGGGTAGAATCCGTAGAATTGCACACGAATACTAACAAGCAAACATACTGATGATGGGGCAGAGCAAAGTTATGATTTTTTCCCCCCTGCGTCATGATTAGGATATCAAAATATGTGCGCATGCAAATTTTGACAAACGGAGCGCAATTGGTTTGGGAGATATGCTGATACAATAGTCAGATTCTTGTGTGTGGAGAGTGATATAAAAGTGTTGAAATATCATTAAACTTTTAAATTGCTGAAACAAATGGAAAGCAAATACATAGTAATGGGTACTGGATGGAAAGCGCTACCGTACGGAGGGTATAGCCTTCATGGCCGCCATATTGAATCTCGTTTGATTTTCTTAAATGGGAAAGGGGTCGTGTAATATGTCATTCTGGGCTAGAATTTTACGGGAAATATGTTTCTTAAGTCAGTTTTATCGTACATGTAATATTGTGAGATATAAGAGTATGTGACGCTGGCATGGGGTAATGATTCAATAGCCTAGAAACAACTATTTTGCCCTAAAATGTATTTGCTTTCCATTTCTTTCAGCAACTTAAAAATTTAATGGTATTTCAACACTTTTATATCACTCTCCACAGACAAGAATCTGACATCAATTTCTCTTCAACCACTGGCACCTAATATTTTACACACAAACTCAGTTTTTTATGCTGATTTTTAATATATATATATATATATATATATATATATATATATATATATCTTCTAGATCTGAGTGTCCACTTGAAATTGTGTTACTTGTTAGACATCGTGGTCTTGCTTGTTTTTATTCTCATGAAGCCTAAAGCATTCTTCATCAAACAAAGTTTGTTTATATTATATCAAATAAGAAGGAAGACGCCCTTGTGGTTCAAAGACTTATTTTTTGTTCCATACATGACGTAGGAGGCCTTAGATTTCTGACCAGATGTCTTGTCAATGCGAGATGCTTATACGAGGTCAAAAGAGAGTTTGGAGGTAATCGAACGAGAGTTTCAGGTGAAAAGAAGACAGCTGCAGAGAACAGGAAAACCCTAACTGTTTCAGGTGGAACTTGAGAAGAAGTAATGAAGATCATGACAGAATGTCAAAAATAAATTGCAGGAATCGATAAGAAACTGAAAAAAAAAAAGAAAAAAAAAAAACTTTTTAACAGTGTTCCTTAGACGTTAATAGAAAGTATTTCCGAGAACAGTGAAGGGAGCTTTAGAAATTTAGATGAACTCTGTAGTAAAGTTTTCCATCTTAATATATCTTGAAACTGCCTGATATAATTATTGGAATCTTGGTCTGTCGTTTTTCAGAAAATAATCAGGAAAACATGAAGAATTTTCATCATTTACAATACTGTACGGTGTTATTACTTTCCAGGTTATTACTCTTGAACAATGACTTCAAACCACTGAACGTTTGGTCGTAGCAAACTACATGTTTATTGATACATGGCTCTAAAGCCACTCAAGTAGCGTTTAATCTCACAGCTTGTAATTTTAAAATGTTGTACAATTTGACATTTAAGATACCTACCAGTGTACAAGCTCTATATTTAGTTACGTAAAATGACTGTAGAATTGTATTCAGCCGATGTGCTGCAAAGTGTCGACCTTTCTATTTTTTTTTTCTCTAAAAAAAAAAAAACGTTGTCCGACTGTACGATGCAAATTAATATTTCCAAGTTTTTTCCCCGCTAATTTGTCATGTTCCTTGGCAAATTCTGGTTTTGTATAAATCTGGCTGGATTGTTTCTACACTTTTAATGAGTATTTGTAAAGTGGTGTGTGTTTTACATATTTGTAACCTTTACATTTTTATGTTTATATTGATTTCAATTTCCGGTTTCAGCGTTAGATAGGCTAGGATTTGGAGATTACAGGGCAGATGCTGAAGAGGTTCTGCGAGATTGCAAAGCTGTAGCAGCAAAGCGACGCAGGCAGAGCACTCGCCTCGAAAATTTGGGCATTCCAGAAGAAGAGCTATTACGGCAACAACAAGAGTTGTTTGCAAAGGTAAAACTGAAAAGTATGACTTTGAGTGATAATTTATGGTAACCAAGAAAGTGTGCAGTGTTTGAGAGTAGAAATGAAACTATATATATATATACTAATACAGGGGAAAGCCGGAAGGGCAATTTAAGGTAAATTTATGATGAAAAGTAAAGAAGATACTTACAGCGTATATGTTCCATAGAAAAATAAACACATACACGTACACAACACTAATTTTCACATAGTTTTTGCAATATTTCGATATTAGAGGAAGAGAGACGAACACACGTGGATCGAACAAAAGACTAGGACGACAGTAACGACACGTAGCGGACGGTGCATCGTTTGGAGAACAGTTGAATGCTGAATGGCGCGTGGAACAGTTGAGAACTGTACAGCGTGTAAGTACTGGATAGGATTGTGGAAGGAAAAGTGTTGAAAATGCAGAGAAAACGGGTTAGAGTTATTGAAAGTTAAGTCCAGGATACATTTTCGCGCTCAAACCATGATAAGATAAGATAAAATAAAGTTTATGGCCGGTAACAGCTCAAACCATGAATAAAGGCCCCTTCCCACAGACTGTGTGTTGAGATGCTGGTCATAGGGGGTAAAATGTGGATTATGGCAGCCAGCAAAGATAGGTCAAATTTGGTGTTGTGAGACTTGATGTGTAAGAAGACTGGTGCATCCGGTTTGTTAATAGTGCAAAAGTGGCAATGGTTATTAATACGAACGTTGAGAGGTCCACCTGTTTTCCCCACATAAAATGCATCACAAAATTTGCAGGTTAGAATGTATATAATGTTAGAGGTGTGGCATGTAACCTTGGGATTTAGGGTGTATTGGCCTTTAGCAGTATTGATAGTGACTGTGGGAGAAATGATGAAAATGAAGCAGGTCTTACATCTGGGTCTCATGCATGCATGGGCGCCGGTTTGGGGTGGTGGCGAGGAAGGATTTGTACGGACTAAGATGTCTCTATAAGATTAGGTGGATGGTGAAAAACTAATCTAGGTTTTGTGGGGAATGCTGATCTTGGGTCTGGGTCAGATTGGAGAATGTAGAAATGAGAGAGTAGGATTTGTTTGATCTTCGTTAGTTTGGGATGAAACTGGGTAATTAGAGCTGATGAGTTGAGCGACGGTAAGTTGGGAGCTGGTGGTTTGGGTGTTTGAGTGGGTTGGATGTGTGAGGATGCACGGCGAATTTGTTGTCCATTACAGTAGTCTTGGACAAATCTGACTACCAACAGGAGGTGTACCGTCAACTATCTGATCCCAGCACCTACAAACCCACCGCCACAGACCTAACCTACACCAATAAACAGAAAATTTCCGATTTCATTACCGCTAATGGTCCTCGTGAGGGCATTTCTGAAATGTCTATAAAGTACCTAATCCTGGACAATCCGCGTACCCCGACCTTTTACCTATTACCAAAGATCCACAAACCAGGTAACCCAGGCAGACCCATTGTAGCCAGCTATAATTCTCCTACCGAACGCATTTCCGCTCTTATTGACTCCTTCCTTCAACCACATGTTCTAGCGCTGCCTGCCTACATATGTGACACCTACCACCTATTAGAAATCATCCGTAAATTACCGCCTCTTCCTTCTGACATACTGCTTTCTACCATAGATGTAACTTCGTTATATACCAACATTCCTCCTGCCCATGACTTAGCAGCTTTGGAATTCTTCCTTATCAAGAGACCAAAACCTCATACCCCTACCACAGCTTTCCTTCTTAACCTGGCTCACATGTAACAACTTCTCCTTTGACGACAAACACTACCTTCAGATCCGAGGCACAGCTGTGAGTACGAGAATGGCACCTTCTTATGCTAATCTGTTTATGGGCAAGCTTGAACATGATTTCCTACAAACTCAGCCCTTGACCACACTACTTTGGATAAGGTTCTTGAATGATATCCTGATGATATGAAGTCATGGTGAAACCAGTCTCACACATTTATAGAACATTTCCGTGTTGTCCAGTTCACTTGGTCCATCTCTAACAAAAGAGTCACATTCCTTGACGTGGACATCAGTTTAGAAAACAGCACCCTCAATACTTCCGTTCACATAAAACCTACCAACCACATGCAGTATTTATACTACTCAAGTTAACATCCTTACCACGCCAAGAAAGCGATTCCTTTCTACATTGAGCTCAGAGGACAACGCTTGAATTCCACCACCTCTGCTGCTGAAACTTACAACCAACGCCTCCAGGAAGCTCTAGTCAACCGTCGCTACCCACCTTACCGTGTAACCAAACAGATTCGCCGTGCATCCTCACACAACCAATCTACTTAAAACCCCAATTTGGTTTGGTATAGTTAAGAATACACAAACGTAGACGAGAGATCAGTTGCTCATGCTAGCTTTTTGCGCTCGTGCTTGAATTTAGGCCTTACTCCTAAAGGACTGACTCCCAAAATCCCGCTCTCTGCTATAACACCAGTACACCGTCCGTTTCTCATACCGCTTTACAGATCTTTTGCATTTGAAGTAACACTCAATATGCATTCCCTACACTTGCAGCGTGCAAGTAACCTGTTGACCAACATACAGTCTCTCACAAAAATCCTTTTGTTGACCTCCCATGATTGGCATAATAGAATTTGCACTGTTTGGACCCAGTCCCGTTATCAACTTGAAAAAGTGTGAATACACGAAATATAGTGACTTTTTTTTTATGTGTACATGTGTGATCTAATGCGTTAGTAAGCTGTAAGTAACCCTTTTTTCTCCTTCATTTGTCTTAAATTTACCTTAAATTGCCTTCCCGGCTTTCCTTTGTACTAGGTATATATATATTTAAAATAGACCCCGCTGCAAACCTGTCCTATTTTTGATTGCAGTCTTTCCTTCCTACATCCTGTCACTTACAAGTCGTACTCTTTCAGTCACTCCGGTAGTTGCATACCTTCCAACCTCGTTTATTTCCTACTCTGTAACCTATGTTCCGCCTTCTACGTTGGCGAAACCGAAACTCCTCTAACATTCCGCATCAACAACCATCGCCACTCCTCCAAATATCAAATTCCGCACCTCCCCATACCCGAACACACTTCTTATCACGGCTGCACCTTTGACGAAACCTTTCGAGTCAGAATTCTGAGTCCTGAACACTGACTCACCTTCCACAGTAAGAAAGAGATGGGAGTAGACTACATCTCCATCCTTTCCGCCAACCATGAACCCGGCCTCAACTGCCTGTAACTCCTTGCGATGCAGTGCCGTCTTCTTTTTCCTTTCTCTTCCTTGTTCCGTCTCTAGTTGCATTTTTATTTTATTCTATCTTTCTATATTGTTTCTTTGTTCTCCCCTTCATCTTCATCAATATTGAAATTTTTATTATTTTCCCCCTTCTCCTCAGATTCTTTACCCTCTTATTTCTTCAGGAAGCCCCTTACCTGCTGCTAGTTACCTTTGCACTTTCTTCTCCACTTGTTGTTTCCTCCGACCCATGTAGTCATTTTCCCGCCTCCATAACCTGGCCACACTGTCACCCAGCATCATTGGCAGTATGGGGTTTCCTTAACACCACTCACGCACCTGTCCATTTTCCTTCCTACCAGTTGAAAACGCAATTGCGAAACGTACTAATTTTCTATAGTGTTTGTGAAGTTTGTGTACTCCTATCTCAAGATTTCACTATGTAAGTATCCTTTTTTTCTACCTTGTTTACCATCTTATAAATATATAATGAATGTATGCATCTGTACAATCGATGATCTGACAACGTAGATTAAGAATACCATTTTGATATCATTATCGATTCGTGAAGGTGAAGAAGGCAGACAACCCACTTCTATGTTTCGGTACGTTCTATTGTTATATAATTGTCCAGCGACAGGAGTAGGTAATGATCGGATGAATATCTTGGGCGAAGCAGAAATTCCTATACAAAGGTTATGGGATTTGTCGTGCGTCGATCGTGTCAAGTAATGATGAAGCTCTTGTGATACTCCTTTTCGATTTATGGCTGCTTCTGGAAGAGTGCTTCGGTAATCCATTCTAATGAAAGTACGTCCGGAGACTATTTCAGCGAGGTATCATTTGTTTCGCTACGAGAATATTTAGGTTAGATATAACTAAAAATACCTCTCTCAATTGACTAGTTAAGGAATTGTGATTGTGAATTTAGATTGTGATTAGTTTCGCCATATCGACGCAACTATTGAGCTGAAAAGTTTTTAACGTAGCCAAATTATGTGTCAGTGCTCCTAAAACGAGATGCGTATGTTGGAAACTCCGCCATAGGACGCTAGAGGTGCTAAAATAGGCGATAAGGAATATTTTTCACAACAGGTGCACTTTTTTTTTTTACAATTTTTTTTTCTACTCCTATCCAGGGTTACACCGTAAAATCGTACAGCAATTTATTTTAGGGTCCATAAATACAACTACGTCGGTAAACACAAGTAAAACTCAGTGTTTTACATGAATTATAGGCTGAACATTGCGCGATCAAATAAACTTACGTACACATGGCTATGACTCCCCAATTATTGGCTGTTTTTGGCTGCAGTTACCCCTTCCAAATTATGCACAAGTGCCTCGAAGACAAGATGAATATGTCGGAAATCCCAGCCGATTTTATGTAAGGACTCAGGGCGCTAAAATCGGAGAAACGGATATGATTTTTTTAACAACAACAAATTCCCTTTATGCAGATTTCTCCTATCCTATGGCTGTTACGCCCTGGAGTCTTATACCAATTTATTCTATGATCCATAAAAAATATAACGAGCGGTCACTCACTGCTCTACTAGGCTTACAGACCACTGCGCGATCAGTGGCAAGAAATCCTCGTGAACATGGGTAATTTCGAGATATTATTTTTTTAACCAAACTACTATATTATAGAAAAGATCTACCAGGTACTGTGGGGTTTGGGTCAGGATTTATAATGAAAAAAAAAATATCCGAAAGAACTGTTGGATATTACTGTTAGATTCTGGAATCTTCAGGCGAATGAAGTTTCTTCTAGATACCTCACATCAACTTTCGTTGGCCATTTCGGAAAGATGAGACTTGTGCTCATGTTGTACGATGAAATAAGTTGTCTTCTCAGAATTAACTTCGCTAGCTCAGAGCATGATTTTAAAGAAAGCAGTTTGTCTCCTAGAAGATTGTTCTTGGGAGAAGAGATGAGTGCAGAGTTAAAACAAATCTTCCTGAAAAAGGAAAACAAGTATTGGTGATAGATATTGGGATTACTTACTTGGCTGCTGTTAAACAGATTGTCACAAAATCGTCCTTCCTCAAACCACTTCAGAAACCTTTTCATTGTCTGCAATCTGAAAATTTAAATCAAAAGAGTTTTTAATATAACACAAAAAGCAAAGCCCTTTCAGTGAATATTTCACTGATGATGGAAGAGGTGACTTCAAGTGGAGGCAGGTGTGGCAATTCATTTTGAAATGTGAGTTGATAGTTTCTAGCATCATCTTCTAAAATTGGAAGAACTCCCTAAACAAACCAGTTTCCCACAGTGTTCTTACGGAGTTTACACTCCCCAGTTGTTAGTCAAAAAATTAATGCCATTTTGAAATCCTAAATTATATTAGGTCCTAAACAATGACGTTATTATATATCACTGAACATATTTTTGCTCATTGGAGAGGAGGGTGACCATCACCTTTCAAATAGAAAAACGTCTTTTTTATCTCTCTCTCTCTTTCTCTCTCTATATATATATCACTGGACTGAGCTCCTGCGTAGGGTAGTCGGTAGCGCGCTCGACTTCAGTGCGAGCGGTCCCGGGTTCGATTCCCGGTGGGGGCTAAAAAATTTCGGTGTTGACCCAGCATCGTGAGAACAATTGGGGAGCTGCTGTGAATAAAAGACAGTGGCGATCACAGTGAGAGCTTCGGCTCTCCTCTCCTAACCCGTCTGGTCAGCGTGGGAGCAGTAGACCAACTCCTCCCTTCGGGGAGAGGCCTCATCCACTAGTGGATTGAATATGGCTGTGATTTATTATTTATATCACTGGACACAAAGATTTTGTTCCGATAAATCCATGTTTACGTGTTTTTTTCTGGTCCCTACAGGTCCCTTATTGTGTTAAACATGTTTCTAAAGAACCCTAATTTTCACTTATTTATACTGTGGCGGCACTGTTTTAAGGAAGAGGAGAATAATCGTCGGGTGCCAAATTAAGAGAGTGTGAGGAAGTTAGACGACTGGAGTCAATGTCAGGGTTGGGTGGTTTAAACAACAGCAACAACAAAAAAGCAAAAATGCCACAAATAGTGTGAACTTCATGAATAAGTGTTCGAAAAAGCTTGATAAACACATATTTCGGGCCCTTCATATTATATTCAGCCGTAAATTTCTCATTCATTATTCAAAGAATATGCGCAATTGGGAGATTATACTTACGAAAGCCAGTTTTGTTTGTTTATAAGTTAATGAATGTTTCTTATTATTTTTATAGTTTGTTATTATTATTATGCAATTGCAATCAAAGCAAAAGTTCAAAATATTCTTTTGTTCTAATAATGTTTATTATTGAAGATTCTTTTCTCATAAAAAAACCACTAATTTATTGAAATCAAAAGTATTTATCTATGTATGTATGTATACGGATGGTTCAGAGCCAGAATGAACTCAAATAATTCGTACTATCTTTCTTAACTTCTTTTATTTATATGGAAATTAAGTCCCTGTATTTCTGACTCAGTGAACTAACTTGAACTAAATTAGTCTGTACTCTCTAGTCTTTTAAAATTATCCATTTATTTTAATAATGTGTATAACTCTGTACAGTGATTTCACTTATGCAGTTGTGTATCTGTGTTCTTCTGAAGTGACTTTTAATAATTATATACACAAGTATGCAAGATCAGTACAACGTATTTCTATCAGGTGTCCCCACTCATCACATTTGTAATCTAGGGGTCCCGGGTTCGCGTCCAAGTGGAGAGCAGTTTTTCTTTAAATGCAAACCGAGCAGTGGTTCAGAGTCCACTTTAAACTGTAGCTGTAGGTCCCCTCCTTCTTAACCCCGCTGTTGCATAAGGACATTAAGGAGAAACAAACTTTTCTATCCATATGTAATATAAATAAATAAAGCAAAGTATTTAAACAAAAAAAAAACTGGTTTAAACAAAAGAAAAACTTTTTTGTTTGCTTTTATTTTAAAAAATCATGGTTTTTGCCAATCCTGGTCAATGTATTGGAATCTGTGGGGGCAAAAGTTGTGTGATGTTTACTGCAAAGTAGGCGAATACATTATCGTGAAGTCTTAGCGTCTGACGAGATTAATTCGATCACATAACGTCTTCAGTACTTCCTCATAAAACTGTTTCAAGACTATTTTCCTTGAGATACATCTTTATGGACAATGCCTTTGATATCGAAGAAGCCAGGGTTCCCACTGACCTGGAAATCTAACAAAATTTCATAAGAAATACTAAAAAAAAAAAAAAAAAAAAAAAATGGAAATTTGAAATGTAGGTTTTGTAATTTTGTGAACATTAAAAACAGGACTATCTTTGTTAAATAATAATGACGTGCCTGAAACAGGTTGCGACATTTGCAACTGGAATAAATGGTTTCAAATTTCCATTCTATAAAATAAAAAGAGAAACTTTTGTAACACTAACGAAAATGTGTATATAGTTTTCTGGAAAGATCAAGAATTTACTGTGACGAAATAGGTCGAACTCTGTTTTTGTTAGTCTCCCTCAATTTCTCTGGTTGTCTTTTTCTTGTTTCCCCTTGAGTTTTAAGGGTGCGGCTTATTTTCAGCCAATATGGTATATATTGAATAAAGTGGGTGAGATACTCTCACTCCTCGACCTATAGCTGTTCGTTCTGACGAGTCCTTATCTACTTTTGCATTTATTTTCTGATTTAAACACAAGTCCCTTGTAAATCTTCGATCTTCCATTCCAAACCTGGCTTCTTCAATACTTTCATTAGAATTTTCCATCAAATGCTCTTTTTCAAAATCAATTAATACTGCATACACTTCCTTATCTTTCTGTATATTGTTCTTAACAAGCTATTAACGTCCCTTGTTTCTTTCCCTCTTCGAAATTTAAACTATTGCTCTTCAATTTATGCACTCACCCTACCTTATAATCTTCTGTTCAATATTCGCAGAAGAATCTTCGCCGACAGCTATCAGGCAATGGTTTGGTACTCTTAACCTCGTCTTGCATTCTGCCTTTTTTTCCAGTGGAATCATTTTTGTTTCTAAAAAGTTGCTTGATCATTCTCCTGCATCTTTATCAATTCAATAGCACCCACACCCATTGCATTACAAATTTTCATCTTATTACGAGTCTTCTCAAACATTTTTCTGAATATTTTGAATCCTTTATCATCACCACTTCATTTGTGCGTCTTCTTCTTTAGTTAGTACGTTTCTCCCAGATCTCTGTATTCCTTCTGGCTGTCCGATATTTCCTTCCTATTACTAATAAGATCACCATCTTTTCCTCCAACCACCAGACACTTTCTTCCCCAAGACCAACATTTTTGCTTTTTTTGTCCGACGAAGATACTAGTCAATAATAAAATTTGAAAAGAATTTGTGTATCGGTATTCATTAAGATAGGTTTGTTTGTGTGCGATAATGTTCCTCGACGAGGACGACTTCCGAGACAGGTATGGAGACGGAGTAGCATTCCGAACTTTGCTCATGTGAAACCGGTGTTTCAGATTAAGACTAAGTAGTATCTCCTCGTTAGTCATTTTTGATAGCCTGGTAGCTTAACTCCAATCATACTTTCAAAGAAACACTGGGACTCAGGAGAAAATCGTAAAAGTATTTTTATTTTAGTTAATGAGTAGGATTACGGATTGAGCAGCATTTGAACCGACATAATGTCCGAGTGCCCATATATACTAATATTGTAGTGAGGGCAATTTAAATCAACGAGCAGGAAGTGAAGACTAGCAACAGTTCATTTTCCGGGAGCGAAATCACGTCTTGTTTATAGACTTTTGAATGTTTAAAGTTCGTTTATGTTTATTCTTTGGCAAGCGTTCGTGTCATGCCAAAACGGAGAAAACATGTGAAGGATGATGTCATTCTTCTAGTTCGAAACTGTTACAAATACCCAAAATTGTTTAAAATATTAACATCCAGGTCCGAATATAAGAAGGAGTAGATTTGCCACGTATGTATATGCATCCTGCATCACATTTACTTTATATATATATATATATATATATATATATATATATATATATTAAAATGTTTAAATTGTAATTTTATTAGTAAGTGTTCAGCAGTTTTCATACAGGACTACAAATTTATAGCATGGTATTTTACTGTTACAGCAGTGTATCTTTATAAAGTACTTATTTCTTTTTTTCTTAATGATAAACGTTTTATTTTTGTTGTTTCGAGTGTTTCTGTTATATTCGTAATTCTTTGTGGGTTAGTTTTTACTATTATGTGAAAACCCTCCAGAAGTTTAAATTTTCTGCTTCGATAACTAGTTAAAAAGTCCATTATAAAATTAGCCATAAAACAGCAGCCTGCTTGTAAGCGATCGGGAGGTTTGCAAGACATTCGAGAGCTCCTAAATAATTACTTACAATAATAATGATTAATGTCTCTAAGAATATCAAATTAATGATTTTTAAAAGAAATTACTTCCTGTAAAATGATTTATATTTTTTTGGCGATGGAATTCAGTTTTTATAATTGTATTAGCTTTTCCTGAAAATAAACTCAGTAAGAACTCCACTATAAAAACACTAAATTAACATTAAAAATATCTCAGTTCTAAGGCTGCCGCTAGTGCACTACCTCCGGGTTCCGTTTTCTTAATATTCCGGGAAGGGCGTAAACCATAGTGCTGTTACCGCCCATAAAATTCATTTTATCCTTTATCTTAGTAATATTCAATACACACTTGGGGGAATCACTTTGTTTTTATTTTGCGAGTCATCTGGGTTGGTTTTCAATATGTGTATCACTCACAACGCACTTAATATGTCAGAATAGCGTCAAATTAACATACAGGTTTACTTCTCTTTGGGTCATTCCATGTCAAATCATCCAGTGCACTTGGAAAATATAACCCACAGTCCCAGATTTACTTGAAATTTGGTTTGTGGCTTCTGCTAGTCATATAATGGAAAGGTCTTCTCAATTATCAGTTTAGAAATAACAGTGGTTTGAAAAGAGTTTGAAGATGTTCCCTCAATGCACCTGGTATGCTACAGAAACATTGGCAAACAGCACCATAATGGAAAAAGGGAAGACTTCCAGCCTTTCTACAGTGTTTCTCGGCTTAGCATGAGGCATTCACGTATGGAAGGGTATCTCTTGTATTACCTGAAGTAAAAATTGTTGAAGTTAGGTTTCTTTTTTCACACACTTTCCGTATATATGTAAGAGTGAAAGTGAAAGAAGGAAAGGTATGACTAACAGGACATATATATTTTTGGAAAGAGTATGAAAAGTACTACAAACACAGAGAAAAATGGAAAGATGTTTTGCCTCTTTTAAAAGTAATTAGTATTTTGCATATGTATCCAATAAGTGTATAAAGTGTACATGTTAGCCATAAAGTTCTAAGACACAGGGTAGTTCAAAAGTCCCAGTACAGTCTGCTAGCTCACAAACCGACAAGAAAATTAAGCATCGTAGTGCACAAATGTGTGCCGGCCGGGTAACCGTGCGGTCTGAGGCGTTAGTCCAACGGCTCGAAGGTCCCGGCTTCGCGTCCCAGCAGGGACATGGGTGTGGATTTTAAGTGGCTGTGAATGGGCGAATCGTGACGGACCGAAGTCAAAAGTTACTAGACTGGCCCATATAAAATAAAGTTTACCAAAGTTTTTTTTACACAAATGTGTACTGGTGGGGATGGACATGATCATCGCCATCCTGAATTCCGCTATTGAATGGAGGAGATGTTTTCAAAGAGCAACTGGGTCATTGTGACTTATCAAACAACACGAGAATGTTCCGAGAAAGTCATTGCAGGGGTTAGATTTGACCTACCTGTTACGGTGTCTGAGTCATCTTCACTGATAGTTTGCAGTGCATATTATGTTCATTTATCCAGCAGCGCACTTTCCGTGCCGTTAATTCCAACACCCTTCCATAAAAGTATATGTGAATGCCTCATGCTAAAATGAAACATTGTGAAAAGTTTGGAGGTCTTCGCTTTTTTTGTTCTGGTGAAGGTTTCTGTAGCATAGTAGTACAAGCAAGTGCATCGAGCGAACATTATACTCCTTTGATACATTTTTTCAAACCCCTGTTACTTCTAAACTACGTAATATATTACAATAATAAACTTTCCCATTATAAAACTAACAAAAGCCTGACACCAAATTTCAGTTAAGTCTGAGATTGTGGGTTACATACCCTGAATGAATTGACGTGGAATGGCCCTTTGTTATTCAGAACAGTTAGGAATCGTATCGTCTATGTGCAATCAAGGTGAAATTCTGCTGATGTAGTTCCTTTCACAAAATGATCCGTTTTATATAATCTCAAAAGAACTGGAAATAGGGAACATAGTCACGTCAGAATATAAAAATGAAAGACCTTCAGGAAGGAATACTAGAAAATCTTAACTTGTAAACTACAGTATCACTAACAGAATACCGGAGTGGTAACTATATTAGATATTGGGGCCACTTTTCCCGTCACTTTTATTCCTCAAGAAATCTCATCAATTTAATGACGCACCCAGACATTAGGGCTAGCAAATAAATAATAACAGGGAATAAAAATTTTAATTGTGTATATTTTTTAAAGGCTCGTGAGGAACAAGCGGCTGTAGAGCAGCAACAATGGGCACAGCTACAAGCAGCGGCGCAGTTTGCATCGTTACAGCAAAGTACCCAAGATGCCGAAGACGACGACGAAGATTACTCATGAGTCTGTTATGTGTATAATAATACAATGGTGCGTGTAGAAGAAAAGTAAGAAGTGAAACATACAAGTGTACGTATGTACGTGTGTATTCTGTTTTGATGTGACTTAACGTGTGTGATGTGATGAGATATGTTTGTATATTTTTCTTTTTTTTAAGTGACAATTTTGTTTACTGATACATATGTGTTGATAAGAAATATTGGTTTCCGAAAGACTTTAAGGTAAAATAAAAGTACACAATGAATAAATGAAGTTAATTTAAAATAAGTACTATATGTAAACCACAAGGTAACAGTGAAGGAGCTGCACTGGAAGGTTATTACTTCGTGACTTGTATAAAATCCTGTTAGAGACAAATGACTTACTTATCATGCTACCTGGTCTTCATTAAGAACGACATATTATGGCCAGAGTCTAATTGGAAAAGATCGGAAGAATAAAAGCGTATTTTGTGACCCAATTATTAGAATATGCAGTTTCAGAAAGTATTAAAGAGAGAAATGAATTGCTTGAATGAATTCTGCTGTGCATTAATTAAATGTTGCTGGAAGTCTGCATTACTAATGGCTGTTCCTTATTATTCGAATGTTCTATTCAGTGTTAATATTATTTAGGTTTCTTATTGGTTTAACAACAAGATTTCTACACCAAATTTTTATACTTTTGAATAAAATATAAGACCCTGTTAAGAAAAAAAAATGAAAGTATTAATAGTACTAATTTTTTAGTTCAGATTCTGTAATAGAACACTTCATTTCATCGTAAGGATTCGTGTGATGCTTTTGTTAGCATCGTGAAATACGTGCAGTAATTTTATTAATGAACAAATAAAACATTGATATTTTGTATAACAGAGAGTCTTATTTTCCTTGCTAATATAGGATTTCTGTCGTACGAAAATATTGCTGTGTTAGTTTACTAGATATGAAAACAGTTGGAAGCGAAGATGTGAACCTTCTAGTGTTTTTCAGGGTTTTCCTACAGGGAATGATGAATTATTCACAAATATCAGGCTTTCGCTCTCAACCTTTAACCTGCAAATTTCTTCGTTCTAACAATTTTTGTTCTTACGGACTTGGATGATTCAGAGAACGTTCCAGTTATTTATTCCCCATTGTTCGTGAGTAACGTTATGTGATAAGGCGGATGGACTAAATGAATTGTTTCTTAATGAGATTCTAGCAAATTCTCTCCTGTTCACTTCACGCCTGTGTTCTGTTGGTTAAGGTCGATGACTGTGGTTCGGCACTGAGAAGGCGGCGCAGGTTAAAACTCTGCTTACGCTGGTATGCAAAACTTACGGACGAAATGAAGAAAAAATCGCATATCACCATATGTAGCACTCACATTCAAACACAAGACAACTCATGTCTTGTCAGGGATCAGTACCAACAACACATGCGTGATAAAGCAGCTTGATGTGCGCTTTGCGTGACGTAAGAAACGCCAGCAGTCACATGGCATTAGTTGAATAGAAGTTACTGGTTTGTGTAAGTGATTGTGACAGATAAATCATTGGATACCGGTTTGTGCTTGGAACCGGCCTTAGCTAAAATGCTCAAATATCATGAGTACAATTCAGTTCGATTGTGCTAGAAACCACGTAATGGTCCATCGCAAACCAGTAGTAAAATGATTGGGAAACTCTAGGCAGGGCGGATTGTGATGACTGGCTGAAGCGTTCAATATTGCCCATAGCAATGTATCATGTCCACGGTCGTCGTCCATCATCGTCAGAAAGACACGTACAGCTGATTTTGATTGTGGTGAACCACCAAAAACAACCCCCAGGCCAAGGGGAATCGACAATAGATAGCATAAGCTGGCCAACAACTGCACAGGACGCACAATGTCGAAAGTTTATTGTGGCCAGGTGACCTGTTCGCCAGACGTTTAGTGCGTTGTCCCATTAACACCTACACATCTAAGATACGTTTACAGTTACTCACCAACGTGCCTACAGATCGTGAAAGTTTTGAAATTGTCCTTCAGATAAGTACTTTTTTCTAACAGCGTAACATTAAGTTGAAGTGTCCCTACAAGCTTCCTTCCTCACCTCTTAGCATGTAGACGAGAATGTTATCAAAATATAGCAATTTTCTACGTTATTAAGTGTTTTTATATATTGTAAATACAGAATATACACTGATGTGAAAAATGTTTTCGGACGAAATTGTAAAACACCGCATGTAGCATTACTTAGTACTCGTATTCCTTTTTGCTATTTAATTTTTCTTGTATTCATCGTGTTTTAAAATTACACCCACAATCTTCGAGGATGATAATATAAACACACAAAATAAAAGAAGTCCCAGTATACCGGGTGAAAATTCGGCCGCGTTTCGGAGCTACAGGCTGCCGAAAGCGTGGGAAAATGAACTTAAAGTTTCATGATTCTACCACCACGATGGGTGTGCAAGAGTTCCTCAAAGGAAGTAGGTGATTCCCGTAAATTTTCTGAAGTAGAGGTAGGTCGAAAGGAGCATGGATTATGGTTAATGTAAAGAAACGATCTTCAACAAAAGATGGCAGCACTACCTCCGTATATGTCTAATGTATTTTTATCGTTGCACGAAATTTCAATG
>JAGDQP010024213.1:0-28217 GCA_022664845.1 Lepisma saccharinum | reverse complement strand
TCTGGTCAGCGTGGGAGCAGTAGACCAACTCCTCCCTTCGGGGAGAGGCCTCATCCACTAGTGGATTAAATATGGCTGTGATTTATTATATTATATATATATATATATAAAACGCAGAACACATTCTAATACAACATCCAGCTACATTTCAAAACAATGCTCATCCATGTGACATTTCCCCCCAGAAACATGCATACAAATATAAAACTTCTGTACACATTATATCATCTGTACACTTTGAAAATGTATGATCACTCGTGGGAGGATATCGATAACTTTTCGAGTGCAGTAGGTATTGTACAAGGGACAAAGCAGAGTTCGATTTCTACAATTTGCAGAGAAGAGGAAGAAAGTCAAAGACATGTAGAACACAGCATTTTACAACCGTACATACCACAGATAGGATCAGGAAAGATTCTTAGAGAGGATAATTCCAGCTCTGTACAAATCGAACACTGGGCCTACGTATATAAAAAAAAAAAATATATATCTCGAATAATTTATATTCGAAATAAATCCAAGTAGAATATAAAATCCTCATCTTTGTGGACTCAAATTAATGATCCTACTAATTATTTTCAGAAGTAAAAAATTATATTATAAAAATTAGAAATTATGGTTTATATTTTCACCAACAAATCACGAATTTCATTCGTAACAGTCCTGTATATTGGCATCGGCAATCCAACCCATGAGTCGGAGGCTGTATTATAACTCCACAGAACCGTCATTCCTTTGACACACTACATATTATCGATGAATGGTGCAGACTGAAAGGGAATTAGTCATTTTCTTTTCATCGTACACTGATATACAATTACGGATTTAGCGTAACTACATGATGAATATAGGCACACTTTGAAAGATATTTCTGAAGATAATGTGATATCTAATCTTTAAAAAAAAAACTGACTTGCGTCAGACTAACATCTGTTTTCATTAACTACATGATAAAGTAAAAAGAAAAGCCTGTAGGCATTGCTGTTAGCAAATGAGCGATTGCAGAATACTTTAAAGCAACCTGTCTTACTTCATGAACTGTCAAGGCTGCACGATAAAAGTGAGTCCTGCATCGTTCCATCACTAAGATAAGTACAACCCCAATGCACAATTCTTAAAAATTACATTTCCACAGCATAAAAATGAGTAGCTTCTTCGTCATTTTAAATTTAGGAAGCTAAGTTTGTGAATTTTTAATTTTTTACACTCAACAGAAGGATATTAAGTGAAATGTTAATTAATACATCAGAATCGTTTTCACTTGGGAAGTCATTATTTTCTACATCTATAATTGTTTTGTTCTTACAAAGGATACACAAGGCGCTTTCTTTATATCTGACTCACATTTAAGACTATAAAGAACACAATTTCTTACTGAAATCACTATAATCATAACTAAAGAGACATTCACTGTTTCGAATTATTAACAATAAAACATATTTGTGATAAAAAAAAAATGCGTACTCTCGTTCTGTAGTTACAAATTACAAAGGGGACAGGGCTAATCAACTGTATATATTGAGTTCACGAATTATCCGAGCTGCTTCGCGCTTTCGGTATTTTTAAAAATAATGTAAAACGCGAGGACAATATTAAAGTCGGGCAAATAATGTGTCTTGCAATAATTGAAGTCTATGAAATAAGTGTGACTATTTTAGAATTGGTGTCTTCAAATAAAAATGTATCAGAAAAGGTCTGAGACAGGATAACAACAAATTTGACATTAAAAAAAAAACCTCGAACTTCCGTAGCTTCTAGACAAGGGAGAGAGAGAGAGCGAGCGAGCGATAGATAGATAGATAGAGAGAGAGAGAGAGAGAGAGAGAAAGAGAGAGAGAGAGAGAGAGAGAGAGAGAGAGAAACCAGAGACTATTGCCTCGTCTTAAGATTTCAATAAAGCACAACGTTGGAACTGCAAGTAAGGTAGCATTGGAACTATCGCACTTAAAACTCTTGAAAAAGTTTCGTAACGATCTTCACTGCCTTTAAGAAACATCACTTATGGTAAATGCTGCGAATTGCGAAATGAAATGTACATAGAGATTATTATTACGTGAAGCATTTGACTTTGTTCATCGAAGTACTACAACAGATATCCTTCAGGACTGCACAATATCAATTAGCTTAAAAGTGTCGCGATACTGACTCAATATTTCAAATAGATAATTTTGTGTGGTGTTTGAGAATTGTAAAAGCTCCTGGTCTCCTATAAAATCTAACTGAGATTGTCACACAGAATCTGGTAACACACTCCTTCTCAGGACCAGATAATTGACCAATAAAGCGAAGTTGATAAATCATACAAGACAGTGAAGAAGGCGATGAGATTGGCTGAAATTTCGTTGTACACTAAGTTTAAGAGAAAGTGGCCGGAAACAATTTTGAAAGCTCGAATAGTAAAATCTGGCAACCCGGGGACGATAAATAAGACAAGCATAACATGGGAAGTGCCATTTTACTTCTGTATAGAATACAGGTTCAGTATTACCAAATTGTAGAATTTTTTGAATTTGGAAATTGTCTGCATTGGCCAATTTATATGAATCACAATGTACAGTATATTTATAATCTACTTGCTGTAATTTTTTCTTGACATTACCACTACGAGAACTGAGAAAAAAATAACCGTCGGGTCCTATTTAGTGAACACTAATAAAAGACCTACTAATTTTGCTAATGCTTTAGAACACAAAATTCGGAATGGACTATTCAAGTGTGACGTCATAATCTGTTTACTACCATAGAACCCCCACCGTTCCCTATCTAAACGAACACTGTAGACATATATAGACAGTATCACACTTCTTAGTTCTTTCGATGAGTCTTAGTCACCAAAGTACTAGACACTCACAGAAGAGAGCATTGTTTTCTGTGTTAAACGTGATATATAGTGTCTACATCGTGTACAATGTAGAAAAAAATAATTGAAAATATAAAACGTGACTTTACCTATTTCTGTGAATTGTATAAAATGTTAAAAACGGAAAAGAAAGCAATTATTTATAAGTATAAATAAAAAAGAAAAATTCTTTAAAAAAGATTTTAAAAATCGTCACCTCGACGTAATCGAGCATCAGCCGTCGAGTCAGACAACCCATTACACTAATGCTCTGCTCTACCCATTACACTAAGCTGACAGCTCCCCACCAACGGTTAGACGATGTTCTTTACTCTTTACGTAGTTGAGCACAATGCTAACAGATAGCACTTCACGTAGTAAGCACACCAGGAACGTAGTGTTCTGGTCGCTAGACGCAAATTTAAAAATATTCCCAGGTCATTATTTTTATTGCTATCCCTATCTCTCTCACGTTATGTCTGTCTGGACGAGCTCCAAGAGGTCGCTATAGTAATGTAACGGAAGTTATGTGATGGCTTAACTAGTCCATTCTATACACAACCAGAAGACAATCATTTATAATAATAATAATAATAATAAAGTCTTGCAATATTAAAAAAAAATGCTACCCGTAAATTGGTTACGTGATTTCAAACTGCTGCACGATTTTTACACGACATGACACTTCCAACTTTGTAATGGGTGAATAACCTACAATACACATTAACAGATTTACACAAAGATGTAAATTACAAAGACAGAAAAAAACAACGACTGAGAGAACTTCCGAAACAAGAACGGACAACGCCCATTGAGGAAAGAATCTTTTTGTTATCTTGCATGTCGAAAAAAGCACTAAATGCAAGGTTTTAAACTTTACGAATGCAGAACGATAATTAACGTAACTATACTGTTGTTACTTTCGCTTGGAAACGCATGCACATTGCCAGCAGAAGAGATTTTCAGACCACCGAAACGAACATTAGAAATCAAACTGAAATAATCTGTCACGGGAACAAGTTCCCTGGCTAAATAAAAATGAGTTTCCTGGCAGCGTATAATATGCTATGTAAAACCAGTTTCTCCAATATTTGTGGCAAAGCCAACTGATTTACAATATATACAATCAACTATTACCAACAAAGCAAAGATCGATATAGAAGATGAGTTCTACTCTTTAAAAAAAGAAACTGTGCAAACTGAACTTTCTAAACTTCGTTATGAACTTACTCGACACCTTTTACTTCAACGTAAACTGAAGGGTTCCGTCTTTACAAGCTTTGAAGCTCATTTAGAACGTTAATAGTTTGAATAAGACTCCAAACCGCTGCGTGTGTGTCAGAGACAAACATCGCTGATTGGGCCACTGCAACTATAGTCAGACGTAGACCGATGACGGAAGCTCTAAACATGGCCAGGGCAAAATCGATGAATGGTACAAAATAAAATGAATAAAATTTTGTGCTTACCATAATTCACCACTTAACTGCGTGGGAGAAATAAGAACCAAACTAACGAAAGTGACGATAATGAACGAAGCGGAAGAGTATGAGTATGGAAAACATTTTGTCATGGCGCTGTTAGCACAGTATCGTTAATCATATTTACATAATTTTTTGCTACAGTGAACGAAATAAACTTGTAACGAAGTTGCCATCGCAAATTTACGTATACAAACAATTGAGATAGTGTAGTAAATTTTCCGAAAAGTTAACCGGTATCTGGGCTTCTTTTTACATTCCTTTCTTTAGTTCCCAATGCTTCGTGGTGTCTTCAAATCAAATCTTGCAACGTTAATTTAACTCATTTCCCGACGTCATACAATGATCAAATTTTGCTCAGCAACCTAAGTCGGGTGACAATACAACATTCCATTGTTACTTCATATATTTCTATATATTTATATATATTTTAAAACTATATTTTATCTTTTATCTTTAATATGAACTTTAATATCTCTCTAATATTAGAAGAGATCTTCGAGAAGTAGTTGTTCGTGATAAAAATTGGCTTGATATTGCCCAGGATAGAATCCAATGGCGAACGTTTGTTACTGCGGCAATGAACTTGCGAGTTTCATAAAGCCATAGAGTTAGTTAATATGCACTCATTCATCCTAAATAAATACTAGCCTGCACGTATCTTGAGTCTGACTGGTTGCAGAACACTAGGATTTGGGTCACAAAACAGTAGCTTGAGAGAAAGTATCCGAATTCCGAACATCGAAGTAATTAAACTTTTTAAAGACATACATTTCTTAAACAATTCGTACTAAAAAGTAAAAAAAATAATTTTGTTTATGCTTTTCTTTTTAGTCATTCATAAACATTTTTTTTTTACTTTTTACTATGACTTGTTTAAGAAAAGTATGTCTTTAAAAAGTTCTTAAAATTATTTTTTTCTTGTTAATGCTACAAACAACACACATTAATTCTTGATAGTCACTTGTATGTAGTCGCTCTGTGCATGAACGTTACAGAACATAAATATATATTTATTTGTAGACGAAACTTAATACAAGCGACATAATGATCAATGAATAAAGGATAAAATGAATTTTATGGGCGGTAACAGTACTACAGCTCACGCTCCTTCCGATAGGGAGAAAGCCCCATATCTTTGTCACGTTAAAAGTTAGCTTTTAATTAAAATACTAAAATCATATAAAAGCTGAAGATGTAAAAGGTTTTCAGAAACATAAAATACTGGTGCAAATGGTCAGTAGAACGATTAAAAAACACTAAAGATGTATAGAGTCTTTAGCATAAAGAAGTGAATGCTCTACAGGAGCCTTCACAAGAAAAAACAATAATATAAAATCAAACGTAACAGCTAAAGTAGATAATCATCTCAAATTGACGGAGATAGACAGACCTGTCTCTCGAATATACATGAAAACTCTCCGCAACATACCTGGTCCATCCCCTAACAATGACGCCATGTGACTGGGGATGTTATAACGTTGTCTGAGATGATTATTGCCTGGACAATCTAAAAGAACGTGACGAATACTTAAAACCATATTGCAGTTATTACAATGCGATGGATCCAAACGTCGCAAATAATGAAGAATGGAGAAAAAATAATAATAAAGAACTTGGTTTCTCACATGTTTAACGTATGCTTCTATTATTTTTAATTTCATGTTAAGCACATATTACAGTACATTCCCGACTATCCGCGGAATTGGGTGGCACACGTACCGCGGATAACCCGCAAAAAGGCTAAAAATGAGGGGCAAATAGGATAAAAATTGTTCTAGCTTAAAAATTTATTGTATTGTACAGTACATAAAACTATTGCTGTTATAAAGTACTGTATTAAGTACAGTACTGTGAGGGAATAACTGTAATTTGATAATTAATTTTATAAAAACAAGACTTACGGGATCGTACCTTTTGTACCAGGGTACAGTATATTTAATAAGAATAAATACGGTAATGCTAAGTAAGGGACCCTCGCGGATAATCGAGAGTTTACTGTATTTGAATCGCATTTGATCGTATTCCTCGAACGTTAAAAACGGACTGAGGTGTCCATTTCCAAACGAGTCCTTGACAAAAATAAATAAAAATAAAAAAATATTTAAAAAAAATTGGAGATACTGGTATTGTTGAGTTCATTTTATCACGTTTAAACACATTAGTACAATTTTCCGATTCCAAAACGTCTCCAAAATCGTTTAATTATCGTAAGAAATTAAAGGATTGAATCATAATTAACAATAAAAAGTCCTATATATATTTTTATCTTTTGCAATATCCTTTGGAAAGGAAATAAAATATTGGTGAACTAATCCTTCTCCAACTTTTTAAGATATTATTCATAGCTGCACATTTGCCCTTAGCTTTCAAAAATAAAAAGTGTATAACAAGTGTTTTTGTCAATTTTCCAACATTTATGGTACTTGGACGCCTCAATAGTTTGTGTACAATTTCCTATCTAACACAAAATGAAGTTCTTTTATTATAATATTCAGTTAGCATTTCTTTGAAATAGAAGTTGATTTGGCCATTGTTTTGATCTATACTACGAAATATTTGAACGTAACATCTGCTTTTGTTGAAAAACCCTGCAGCATTTAAAGCGGAATTACTTTCGCTAATTATGTAGTTGGAGGCTTGCTACCACCTTTTCACGGTTTGTGCCATGCCAAGGATTCATGAATAGCCACTATGACTTCTCGTTGCAGTGAGACTTCCGCACGCAAGATCACAGAAGAGGTTATTCCACCCATGAAAGCAGTAACCTTCGAGGTATACGACTAATTTTCCATCATCCTGTCTCTCCCCGCATTCCCACCAGCCTACAATGTTCTTCCCTTTTCCCCATATACGTGTGATATACTTCGTCGTTTCAACTGAACAGTATACAGTCATAGCAATATGCACGAATCGTAAGTCCACTTACAGTGGGCGAACCGGTATTGTTACAAAAAAAAAAAAGTATCGTTGCTTTTCCTTATATATTTTTAGTGTTTAAGGTTTCTCAAAGCAATTCACTAGCATACTGTACCATCATACAATTACATGACTCAATGAGGTAGTGTGTAAGTTCACTTGATTACTTCGTATCCACAAGCTACGAATCGAATTGAGATCCCTTGATGAACATCTTGTCGTTTCTCCAGTCTCTTGGATATCAAAGTAAGTCCCAATTATTCTTCCACTTTCCCACGGTGTTTGCATAATACATGGTATGACTTTAAAATAAATTTACGCGCATAAACACTACAAAAGATGATACTGTATTACAGAAGTATGCTGTCGATATTTTGGCCAGATCTAGTGATTTCCCACTATATATCAGGATATAGACCAAATTCCGTGAAGACATTTCTTCGAAACTGACAAGTGAAAATGCTTACAAGTTTAGAAATGTTATGCTAATGCACCACATCTAATAAAAATAGCACTGCGGTTAGAAATCGGAAGGGAAAAGTTGAACATATGGCGTAACTTACGTCTTCACCAAGTAGTGCTATTTGGTCAAACCTACATCTACCACAATTAAAGACGCTTATTATTTTCTTTTACTGTGAAAAAAATGCCACTAATACAGATTAACATACAAGAGCGCAGTAATTCCGAAAATTTGATATGTATACTTCCAAACTCTTCAAAGGATTCCTTAGAATACTGTTCAGATAACTTCAAAGACGGATCGGCTTGTGTTCATTTTAGAAACGTACGCCGTATTGGCAACGAGTAGTCTATTTGCTGAACTACTTTTAGCTATCTATCAGTGTAGCAATGATTAGTAATAGTGGCGCACATCCAAACATTCCTCTTTCTTACAACACAACCCACAAACATTACGTTCCTCTTACCTGTCGTTTTGTATAGACTTGTTGACTGTATACTTCTGTTTCTTGCTCCACAATGATCCCATTAACATCTCACTCACAATACCTGGTTCATACTCTGTTAACGCACACACAAATCCGCTTTCGATGCTCCCTCAGACGTAATAACTCAACGCTGGATTCCTCACCAAAACTTTCACTTTTCTACACAACACGCAAATCTCTAGTACACAATAATTATTACTATACTTTACGACATTCTTGTTTCGTTTCTGCTTCTGGCAAAATAAGGCTAGTCTTCGTCATGTATCCATGTCAACTTCTTTCCTTTCGTTTCCGCTAACAAGTCCAATTTGCAAATGGGAAGACATTATGAGTGTAGCCGATATCTTCCTCTTGAAAGGAGAAAATGTTCAAAGAGGAAACGGATGGAACTACAATGAATATTTTCTTTTATATTCAATTAATGAAGAAGGATCACTGATGTATAACCATGACAAGCTTTCTTACTCATATTTCCATTAGATATATCAAAGAACGGATTTCTATATTTCACGTCATTAATAAGAATTTGTGACATCAGTACGGAAAATATTATTTAAAATTGTATTTTGTCGTAGAAAGCGTGGTAATGAAAGGATTACAGACTTCCTTTACCGTTCTATCGTGACAATACCGGTCACGTATAATATACCCTACTTCTGAGAACTGTTTTTAGTATTTCAAGGCACACAAGCACCTTGTTCATTACCGAATAACTTTGACAGTATACAAAAGATCGAATATTCCTAGTCTGATTGAAAATTTGATATCCGTATAAAAATGCTTCCACATGTTCGTAATCGAAACAGAGGCCTAATTGAATTAACTAACTTAATTAAAAGTTAATTACGATTTTATTACGCTAATCATTCTTCACAAAACAGAAGTAACTAATTGCTCGTTCTTTCTTAATACAATGCAATAATAATATTTTTTTTTTTAATTTTCACTTTTTTTATATATATAAAGCTGTGTTTCCAAGTAAATTAAGAAAAACAACTTAAATAGCTCTTTAAAATATTGTATACTCTCAACCAGTCCAATTTAAAGTTTATGAAGAATAAATAAATTCGAGCAATCGTTCAAACTGCGTTCAAGTGTAAAAAGAATAATTAATTACTTTAGGAAAATGTCGATGTTTGTAACAAAGCAATTATACCACAAATACCATCTATAAAATTTAAACAGTCCATCCACTGTAGTATAGTGGCTAAGGTTGAAGCGTATGGATCGAACTTGGGAACCGGTGCGAAATTCTGCTCATGCTGGCTATTTGAGCAAACTTTTCTTTATTTCCCAGAGTTACACCATATAAAGTCCTACTGCCGACCATACTGATTGATCTTTTCCACGGTTTCCTTCAATTTTACCGGTACGGTACCTACACAAAGTCCCTGGACGCTACCTTCACCTCCCTACCTAGGAAGCGCTCGCCGAAGGACGTCATTTCTCTGACTTCGGAAGGAGAATATGTTTAAATAAAAATCTGATAAAAATGAAAATACGCTGGAAAGTCTTATACACCACACTTTATTACAAAATTCACACAGTAAGCTTAACAGTTTCAGTGCTCTATCAAGACCTCTGAAGATGAAGTTGACAAAATAGTGAAATTGTTGAGCTTGCTGTGTGTGTGTGTGTTTTTTTTTTTTTTTTTTGTAATAAAACGAAGTGTATAAGCTTATTTGAATTAAGGTATGGATACAAAGCCTCAACATAGTTAAATCTGATGAATGTTAGAATGTACCTTGAATAACGACAAAGGTTGCCAACTTCTCTTATAGACAGAGTAGTCGTTGACAAAGATGCACTTTGCCTCCGATGCTATAAAGCGCAAAGAAAATAATTAACTCTTCCAGTACTTGATTTTTTTCTTGGTCAAGAGGGCCATTTTCTCGAATATTATTTTTGTTTCAATGGTATAGTTGTACACGAACATATGATCAGGCAAAAAGATGATTCTCGCCTAATAGTCGACCCTTACCTCTGATAAAACTAATAAAAATCCGGTACATGAAACGAGGATTTGGCAAAAAGAGATGACATGAAGTGAAACAGACAAACTAATTTCTAAACAGTAACTACACAATTAGTATTAATTGGTATATACAGACTTCTTCGAACCATAACGGAAGTAGAATACGATGAATCACTTCACATCTGGAAGTAATGGCTTTTATTGCTGAACAGCTTACAATGGGGCAATCATTACGATGTATCTTTGCAACTATGTAGTTGCGGAAAAAGAGACAAATAGGAGCTCCCTGAGATATCATAAAACCACCTTTTAAAGGCGTAACGTAATAAATGAATCCCACCTTACATTAACTGGTGCACTTTTGATGGCTACACCTGGACTTCTATACTTACGATTTTCTCTTCTAACAAGTGATTTGTAGGACATCTTTTAATGACAGTATCAGCGATTTTCAGACTTCAAACTAAAACGATATAGCGAATATAATAATAATAATAATAATAATGGAATGTTAACATCTACCTACTTTCGTCCTGCTTGATCTTTAACGTACGCATACCCAACTCCCTACAAATTAAAAAATGCTGAATATATTTTAGAAGTTCAGTTAAAAAAAAGTATTTCTTAATTACATATTGAAAAATAAACTTTGTAAAATATATCTCGTAATTTTAATCGAAATTATTTACAATACATACTATATAATACGGCTTAAAGTTATTTGAGATTTTTTTTTCCAAGTTTGAAATGGGTCCTAGGAATGTGAGACATCTTCACTCAGAAGCAGACGAGCGAATCTACTCATATACGGAGGATTTACTTAGTTGATTCTGAATACCTGAAAGCAGGCTTGCTCTTTAGAAATAACGGCCAACTTGAGTTGACGACTCTCCGAAGTTTAGAGCATAAAAACGAATTCTTACGTAAGGACTTCTTTTGTAAACTGTTGCCAAAATAGCAACACTGTTGTATAGAGTCTGTTTGTCAAGTTAACTAGCAGATTCCCAGAAGTAGATTTCCCACGCAAAAAGTCTGACTCAACAGCTATTCTAATGGAAAATAGTTCTCTACCATAGTAAAAGAACGTCATCGAAACTGTAAAAGGTGGCTTCATTGAAGTGATTCACTGGCTAACGCACCAATTTCCATTTGGCGGAAATCTCTCGAGTTCAAAACTCGCAGTCACTTTTTCTCTAACCCTGCTAACCAAATGTTACACAATCCTACATTCTCAAATTGGCCACTTTTTCTGTCGATAACGCCTGATGCTCACCAGGGTTGCCAGAATATGCTAATCAAAACAACGTTTTTCAGTCATTTCAATCGGATGCACAAAGTGGAACTTCAATTCAATCACATCCTGGTACCAGTAGCGAAACAAGACTTTCTTGCCCACCTAACGATGTTATGTCCCCAGCTCTTCTACTTTCTCGAATCCTTTTATTTAACTCAGTAGGCATGCAAACATAACCACTTGTTTTGCTTTTATGTTTCTTAGACCACTGTCTTGGTATAACCTCTTTTGGCGGCAGAATATGTCTAAAAATAAATTATTGCTTTTGCTTACTTCCCTTACAATGTGAAGCTAAGTAGGCTAGTACTCGACAATTAACTTTTTAAATTAAGCAATTTAAAACAAATTACTAAAAAAAAAAAAAAAAAAAGTATTGTTTGCGTGGGTGCGATTTTCTCCTTTAGCCTTTCCTTCTTGGCGTCCCTGCCCCCGCATTTGTGGGTCTAAATATTCCGTCATTGTACGTTCATAGAGACGATAGGCTGCATGAAAGCAGAAAATGCTTACCCTTTTCAGCACAAAGTTAATTTTTTTATCAATACTCTGAATCTTCTATTGATAATTTGCTTCAAATACTATCAAATCATTTTGCAAATAAATGAAAGTAAAATAATTGTACTGAACAATTTTTTTTTTTTTTACTTTTAATAATAAATAAAATACATCACGAAAAAGCATATTCTGACAGCTATACACGTTGTACATATTTATCATGCTTACTTCGTGTAGCTTGGAATATTCGACTTGAAGACGCTATTAAAGTAAACTAATGTTTGAGGATAAAACGGAAAAAGTACACGAATCTAACATATTGAGCTCCAAATAGCTTCTTTTTAAATTCTTACCTTACTAATTTTATGTACATATCTCAACTGCCGTGGCATTTACAGCCTGAATTTTTCTGAAGTCTATACGTTTCGAAGAAAGCGATTATTAATTACATGTGCCTTTATTCTAGGTACAATTTCAGAACTCGGCTCATAGGGCTGAGAAAATTCGGTCAGAACATTCGAGATTATCAGTTATTGTCGCCAACGTCTATTTAGCAAGCAGCAATTTTCACCATCTGGCTATAAGACCTGGGTACTAGTAATGAGCACAAATATTTTTCTCATTTTTTAAAAAAAATATTTAACATTTTTTTAAATGTTTCCAGTTTTTGAGACGAACTGTTTTCGTCCTGTTTGAAGACACGTAGTCTAGAATGATATCCTTTTTAATGTATATCACTCGCAAATTTTCAGAAGTTTTCAAATTTACGCATAACATCTTGAGTGTCAGAATTTACATATACATACATATATATAGGTGGTCCACCTAAAACTAGCACCTCAAATATCTCGGCTCCTATTTCACATAGAGCTTTGAAATAAAAAATTGAATTACTAAGTAGCATATGGCAAATCAAATTGTAATATTTTCATGGTCAGTGGCGGCCCGGGAATACCCATACGAGGGGTCAACTACAAATGGAAAGTGGGGTAACTATTCACTTCTTCGGAACAAGAAGTGAAAATGGAACAACTTTCAGAGGAAACATGTAATAATACCTACGGTATAGCAGCTACGACAACCAATTGTTATTGAATTGGTCTATTATGGATTTAACTATCCTCGCACAAACAGATGCACCGACAGTAATTTTACAATTCCGACAAGCGTACATCATAGTAAATGCTTTTTTAAAAATTAATTTGTGTGTTCAATTTGGATACTCCGAGGATTTTTTTTTTTTTGACTTTGAATCTCTCTTTCAATCTTTATTTTCAATATAAGAACACAATAATGTAATCTTCGTTGCTGATGTAAAATGAAGAAGAGATGAATTCGAATGGTTTGAGTCTATACAATGTCATCCAGTGTTCGATTTGGCTAGGGGAAAGCCGGGGATTTTCCCTAGTGCTTGAGGATTTCATTCCCGTTTGTTGATTCTGAATATCATCCCAATCAGGGATTAAATCTTGTATTTCTACCCAAACAGGTAGTACGTTGAAACGTACCAAAATCATTAGTTTCAGGATAACCCCTTCGCAATTTATAAATTTAACAAACCGAGCACTGGTGTCCTTTGTTCTGTTTTTTTTTTTCAGCCATAACATATGTATGCTAGAAGTAATGCTACGATAAATGCCTTGAAATTACAAAGAGGTTGTAATTGTCATTTTGTTGGCAATGCTTATTTATACTAAGATAGAATTTTCAATAAAAATGTTACCAGTGCTGAAATGTGTGAACACTGTTTTAAATTTATAGTAAACATGGTCGTTGTATTCTCTACCTTTCTAATTTAATTCACTAAATTTGTTACTTTCCCCTTCTGATTCTTTATGTTACGTTAGCCTGGATTAGTTGAAATTCGTTTAGTTTCTATTGGAATAGGTTTTGTTAGATTAGTTTGACTTTGCGTATCCTAAACTGAATCTTCTTTCTGTTCACGTGTCCACTGGTGAACTTTATTTTTCTATGAGCGAGTCAAGTAACTTTGAACTTCCCGTCACGTTTTGCCCCTTAGCCATTAAAATCCACAAACATCCATGCCCCAGCTGGAATTCGAACCCGGGACCTTCGAGTCGTGGACCTACCGCCGCAGAGCTCACGGCTACCCGGCCGGCACGTGCTCACTGGTGTACTTAATATTATTATTACAAGAGTGAGTATTACTTCAGCTTGCGTCGGGCGCTCTCATTATAAACAACTTTTGTGGAGAAACTTTTTCAGTTCATACGACACAATTAAAAAATTGCTTACAAGCAAACATACTGATGGATCAGGAAAGAATTATATACCGGGATTTTTTACATCCGTCATGATTAGAATGTTAAAGTATGTGCGGATTAAAATTTTACCCACATGAGCGCATTGCTTTGGGAAATATCGATGATATAAAAGTTAGATTCTTGTCAGTGGAAAGTAGTCAAAAAGTGTGGAAACTGATTTATATTTTCAAATTGCTGAAAGAAATGGAAAGCAAATACACAGTAACTGGTACTGGGTGGAATGCGCTACCGATGTTTTTCATCGCCACCATCTTATAGTCCGCCATACTGAATCTCAATTGATTTCTTTAAAAATGGGAAGTGTAATACGTCATTCTGTGCTAGAATTTTACAGGAAATATGTTTCTGAAGTCATTTTTGCCGTAAATGTATTATTGTGAGATACGGGGCGATAGTATAGGGTAATGATGCAATAGCCTGAAAAGACCAATTTCGGGTTTGAAATCAAGTAACGCAAATCACGAAGCAAATGAAACGCAATGCATAAAATATCTTCTGAGTATAGTGCCCTATCAATATGGATTTGTATTCATTTGTGTTTCATTTCCTTCGTTATTTCAAAACGATTTTTTGTTGTTAGACTATTGCATCATTACCCCATACTAGTGTCATATACCCTTATCTCTCAAAGTAATACATTTACGGCAAAACTGACTTCAGAAACACAATTCCCGTAAAATTCTAGCGCAGAATGACATATCATACGACCTTCTTTCCATTAAAAAAATAAATCGAGATTCAAGATAGCGGCGATGAAGAACAAACCCTCCAACAAGTAAGCGCCTTCCACCCAGTACTAGTGTTACCATAAATTCTTGGCTCGAATCTCGGACACTTTTTGGCGGGGGTCGGGGTGGCAGAAGTATAAACAAGCTGGATGAATTATGTGAATTAAATACATCAACGTTTAAAAACTTCTTCGCTGTTCTTTCTTCTTTATTCACTTTACGTAAACAAACAAAAGCTAAAACTCAACTTACTCTAATTATGTTTGACTTATATTGCGGAATATTTATTCCACTCATTGTTTCTGCGACTTGTGACACTTGAACGTCCTTATACTTAATTTGAACTTGTACGTGGTCCTGCGCCTGCACTCTGTTTTTCTGTCTTGTACTTTAGTATATTCTCCGCCCTCACTGAACCCACCCGAAATCCCAGACATTTATCACTCCCGGACATATAGTAAGCCTAGCCAGTATCCATTACTGTGTATTTGCTTTCAGCAATTTAAAAAGCATAAGCCATTTCCACACATTTTGACCACTTTCCATACACAAGAATATGACTTATCATCAATATCTTCGAAAGCACGAGTCGTCAAAATTTTAATGCCCACATACTTTGACATTCTAATCATGACGGAAGAAATAAATATATAATTCTGACTCATCAGCATGTTTGGTTGTGAGATCTGCTAGTGATTATGATATCAGTTTCTGGGGATTGAAAGGAAACTTGCACACACATTTTTTCAAATAAGAAAAAGTGCTTGTTATGAAACTTAAATACGAATTTGATATTTTAAAAACACAACGATTAGCATTAACAGGCATTAAGTTATAAATAAAGACATAACATGCTAGACTACGCAAAATACAACAGGCTCAAGATCCTGAAATAACTTCAATCAAGTTCCTTTTATAGTGTCTCTAAAGAATTAGCATTTCTCCAACATTCGAACTCATAATACGAATCAACCTAGAAACTCCAGGGAGTGACAGGGAATTCCCTATGCAAATATATGGTTGTAATGCGTGAATTAGGATTCATTATCACTTCTCAGACAGCGATTGTTCAAAGATGCATGAATATAGCGGAAGTGAAACGGTGTTAAGCAACACTCTGGATTGACACTTAACATTAACAAGTTTGCATGGTTCCATGAACGTCCATCATACATCATCAACTTCCTTGCGCGTATGCAATCTCCGCCCATAATTTCCCAATTCTAACATGAGCATAATCAATACTCTTTGACTTAATTTATGACATTTAGATACCTGTGGCTCAAGCCGGGATAGGGTAGGGGAAATGATGCAGAAAGTAGTCAGGCAGAGCCTAACTTGAAGGTACCATCCCGGTATTTTGCCTGGTAAGACTAAGGAAACACTATGGAAAAACGTAAGTCAGGATGGTCGGACACTGGTATCGAACCATGAACCTTTCAAATGCGAATCCATTGCTCTACGGTCGCTCAGTACTCAATGTTCTAAAGAGTAGTATTCTTATATGGTTTACAAGCTAGGATTACAAGAAGGAATTTTTCAAAGCAAGGACAGGTAGGCTCAAAAGGAAGGGAATTGAAAATATTGATATTAATGGGTTATGGTTATAAAATTTATTAATCTGCCGTATGAAAAAGTGTTATTTACCTCTCACTTATAAACCTCGTCAGTATTAACTTTAGACAACTCTCATTGAAAATTATTAATTGATATGTCAGATTTCTTCCAAAATACTGAAATTACAGTAGTTTCCTCATTTTCAAACATTTTAAATCGTGAGCCTGGTCTGAGCAAAGGATAAGTCTACAGAATACCACTATTGAAATAAATTACAAATCTTACCGAAATGCAACTCGTTAGTTAGATTATAATTGAGTTTTTTAATCTCCACTTAAAGCGAACAAATAAACAAAACATTATTCGACATTGGACTCGAGAAATTACCGAAGAATCTAGTTTTCACGTGCTAAGTTTATATGTATTGGTTTTATTAACATTCTAACTGACCGTGGATGCTTCCAATGATAGCACCTACAGTTTATTCTATTAAAGTGGGTTCCGAACCATTCCACCGACCGAACTGACAAAGCAAAACGAGGGCACTAACTATTCGGCATATATCCATTCTTTCAAATGCTATTGAAGCTGTTATAACGCCAAATGTTGAAGAGCCTGAGCGGTAAAAACGAAGATCTGTTTTTTCTCGAAAGAGCATAAAAAAGATTCAAAGGACATCTGATAACCCTGGCACCAGTGTTCGATTTGTCAATTTCCAGAGAGGGGGAAGAATTAGTGAGATATGTAGTATACTGTATTTTGGGATCGTCTATATCCCATGTTAGAGGTATATTTCTGTAAAAAGTACCAAAGAAAACTTTTGCCGAGAGGGGGGATAATCCCAACCATCCCCCGCTACAAATCGAACATTGCCTGGCACGATCACTAAATCCCCTTTTCATTGGATGCCACAATCTTCAACAAATATAACGTTACGTATTGTTTCTCAAAGCGAATACTGGTGGTTGGAATCACCAGATATATTTAAATAAAATCACATTAAGCTACGCTGCTTGCAAATACAAATACTGTAAAATATTTCCAATTACCTACTCTGGGTGCTTATCATCTATGACTAATGATCATCAATACACGCGCGGAGGGAAAAGGAAGTAGTCCCTATCGATGCCCTATCCTCACCAAGCATTTGGCTGGTACCTTACGAAAATTAATATACTGAAAATTCTGAATTCCAGTTCCGGGATTCGATACTGGGACATCACAATTAAAAGTGAAACTGTCGCTGTTTCTTCAAATCAGTCACATTTACATATTATTAAACATTAACATGCGAAATATTGTTTTATATGATAGGTATTACCAAAACAAGGATTACATTATGGTTCATATGACCTTCACCATACGATTGGAAATCAGAAGTTTAATCCGTATAAGTCGTTTGCATTTTAATCACCAATGTAATACGCATAACTAGACTGTAAGCAAGATTTCGAATGTCAAAATGATTCATCCTTCGATTTTTTAAATTAGACTGCGAAATCTCTTACGCAAGATAAAAATACTCCATGCATCATTTATCAAAACAACATACCTCCATTCTCCGTGTTCAAGTTCGGAACACATGCACGATAACATTGAAATGCAAATGGAAAGGAATTCGCACAGGCAGCTGACGGTATCACGGTCTTCTTCGTACGAACAATCTCTTATCACTGGAAATTCTTAAAAGAGTTTGATGAAATTATGTTTCATCATCAAATGAGAGACAGAAAAAAATAAGGTCGTGCCCATCACCGACCTTGAATTAACCTCAACAAATTATGATGAAAAACAAGAAAAAAAAATCTGGTTTATTGGGAACAATCATTGGCATAATTTCAATCTGAAACTCATTATCTGGTCTTGGTTTTGATTATAATGCTAATACATAGTACAATTCGCCTTTAAGGGAAACTTACATAAAGGCCACTCTGTGAAAACGTGACGTTTCATTCCGTATTTTGGCCGCCTGAACTTTAACAATTTGCTGATAAACATGGAATCAGCTGTCAACAAGCAATTCGATGATGTGTGTGTACGTCGAGAGGGAAGGTCAGTGTCCAAGCATTATCTGACTTCCTCGTCAATTTAGTACAAAGTAACTATTCCATTTAGGTTTTGCTTGAATTCATCCACACTAAAAACACAGAGAAGTCAACGTGTCACTTGCGATACATACCCATTGACAGAAGTATTTACTCCAACAGGTTCCTTCATGGTTTCTCGTCGCACTGCACTGGCTGTGGCTGCTCGCCTCGCAGCAGCCGCACGACCATTCTCCATTCACTTCAACAAGTAAACTGGCAAGGCAATGGTAAATGATAGCAACACATGATCACTACGTACACGACCTGCTTTCAGAATCACTCCGAGCATACCACAGAACCATTTGGCAACATTGTAGTTGGCAGTTCTTTCTACAGACCTTTTTAGCAGTTCATCCACAGCTGAGTTAACTTCGCTCCCGCACAGCACACACTGATAACAAAATGCGTGGAAACATCGACAAAAGTACAGGCTGGCTGTACTCGGTTTGACAATTTTCTTCTTACGTCTGTCAATTAAAATATGCTTTTGTTCTGGTTCATTTGAACAAGTTTCCACGAAGAATTAACACACTATGCTAATGAGCACTATTTCTCCCCTGCTGTATTGGCACTTTGAATATTAAACTATTTTCCTTGGCAAAATAGTCATAAATAGCAGGAGAAATTTCAAATGAAAGTATTTCCGTACATGACATGCTACGTTACGTCCTTCACCGATTATTACACATTAATGGTGGGTAATTCTGCAGTAACTACAACAGCAATCTATCACTGATAAAATTCAGATAAAAAAGTTGTACTTCGCTGTAAGTACAACATATTTAAGATCTACAGAGCTAAAAAAAAAAGTATTTTCTACTTTCGTTAACTACAAAAAGCATAAATAAACATAACGATTTGATTAAAAAAAAAACTTCACGAGGTTCAAATGTATGACTCACTAACAAAACAGGTGAAAGTAAATTGCTTTTAATGCTAAGTATCTTCGGATTTTCAAACAACAAGGTGTTGAGGAGGAGCTACATACAAGAGGAAGACGTTAGTTCCTGTGTTGAAGGGCATATGCAAAATTTCCCTTCCTGCACAAAACCTAATCACTTGCATTCACAACAGTCATAAGAAAATACAAACCTAATCGGCAAACAAACGACTAAAAATTCTGTGTATCCCTTCCGACACTTAAGCCTGCTTTTACCAAGACATCACTTTAGCAATACCAACAATAACACTAGTAAAATAATCTCAATATTGAGTCTTTCATATTTAATCCTTGCAGTCTCATCGAACTCACCAGGTAATTTTCTTACAAAACTGTTGCCGAATGTTATCAACTAGTTGTGCTTACTTGTTCATTACGATGACTTGGCCAATATGGCATAGAAACATTATACAAATTTACCCCCTCTCCCCCCAAAAAAGTCACATTAAGTAACTATAAGGAACTATACGTCGCAGAAAAATAAGACTTCCTGGGAATTGTCCCAAGACCAACTTTCATGGGGCTGAGCCAAAGTTACCCAAAGGCATTAAATAAAAAAAGGCAAATTAACCAACTTTCATATGCGTATGGTCTCGTGGCGTAACTCCCCATAGTAACAAGAGCAGTAAAAGAAAATATCTTAAAAATCCATTTTTCCTGATTGCTCAATTTATCCCTAAATAATTTCCTTTAACAGGTAAATCTGGCATACAATACATTTAGCATGTACTTCTTTATAATAAGTTTGATTTTGGCTCAATTCGGTTCAAAAGTTTTTTTAAAAACTCTTTTTAACGAATTTTAAAATTGCAAAATCTAAAAAGTCAAAACGAATACTGCGGATAAGGGCCCTTCTGCCCCTCAATCTATTTTAATGAAATTTTGCACGTAATATCTAGACCATATGGAAGTTCCAATAATCCAAATCCTATGTCCATACCACTTCCGGATTCTAATTTTTATAGTGTTGTTCAAAATAAATTCTGATATCTCCAGAATGGCGAAAACTATCAAATCTAAATTTCGTTTGAAAAGTACTAATATAATGACAATGTTGCAGTATAAACCGAAAAGTTATATCTTTAACAGTTTTGGAGATAAAAATAATTTATGTAAACGTTCAACTTTACTTATAAAAATGCACCTTTTCCAGAAAACTTTGTTGTTTAACCGTCAGCCCCCACTAGTTACTAAACGATACTTTGCTCAAATATTTTCCATGTAAGGTAGAACGTATTCAAAAATCATCTTGTAACTGATGGGGCTGATGGTTAGAAGAAACATTTTATACTCTAAAGTCGAGTTCCTCACGTGCAAGTATGTTTGAAATTCAGCTAAATAAACAATCATATGTCTGAAAGTTCTTATGATATCCAAACCACATTTTGTGTTACAAACAAATTTTGTGTTTTTCTGTCTATCCCACCGTTCATTATTCACATTTTTCTTGTAAACCATTAGTTTTCTCCACAAGTAACTGCATTTTTCTTGCGATATATTCATCTGTAGTCGTGTCTCTCACAAGCGCAGGCCGATAGACGTTGCAAATGGAACACGATACGGACGTAATCTATATTCCCTATTTGTGCGTTGGGTATTACATGATCCCTTCCACTGCGTAACTCTGCTGTTCGCAATTCCACCACCCACCGTATTCTCGTTACTATCGTTGATTTATTTGCCTGCAAGGTCGTGTGCTCTTTTTGTCTTTTCTCCAGGAACTCGGACATTTCAGATTAAAAACCTAAGTCTTATAGTACTCCTTTCCCACATTCGTGACGAAGCATAGTTTATTATTATTATTTCTGTATTTAATAATACAAGTTTTAGGTTTTAGAAAAAAAGTGTTTTTGCAATCTCTAATTAATATATTTTCTGTATACCACTGCCCTATGTGTTTGGGGATACTCAGAAGTTCACGACAATAGAATCTGTTATTGATATACCAGACAGTCTATAATACGGAACATATAAGAGGTATTTTCCTACATCGATATTTGGATAATTATCGATAAAATACAGAAAAGCGAACAGATTGCTAAAGTCCTTAGTTGCTGTTTTTTTTTCCTCTTAATTTTTGTTATCGCTCAATTAGCTCAGCATTCGTATGACTAAACTGTAAAATAAAAAAGTACGATGTTTAATAAAGATGTTCACGCAGTGTGTTGCCATTATACCAAACGTCAACCGAGCCGCCGTAGCTCAACTGGTAGAGCGTTGGCGTCAGCAGAAGAGAAATTAAAGTAAGGTGTCAATTTGTATATAACTTAGTTTCATACATGCAATTTTTATTATAGGTATTTAAGAAGTTCAATAACCCATTTGCTTCTCTGTTTTTGGAGCCTCCTTTTTCTTGTAAGTAATGCTATGTATAGCATTTGTGTGGTGCTATCCATCTTGTTGCTGCCAACACTGACAGCGAACTGAACATGGCACAGGTGTAGTATAAGCCGGCAGGGTGGCCGTGCGGTCTGCAGCGGTAGGCAAACGGCTCGAAAGTCCCGGGCCTAAGTCCAAAGTTACTAGATTGGCCCATACAAAAAAGTTTACCAAAGGTGTAGTATAAATCGAGCGGCCAAATAGATTACACAAAAATGCACTGCGATTTGACCGCGCGGTTGAACTGCCTAGTGTGCGGCAGGCCTCAGATGCCTAATGGCCATGAATCAAATTTAAATTGAGCACACGTCACTTTGTGTATTATCCATTGTCACGAACTGGAACTCAGAAAATAGCTTAGTACACCGGATGGATGATAATCTAAAATAAGACCGAGTCAATCGTCATTTCTCATCTGTTTTAATGTGCATGTTAATATTGAGGACTGCAACAACTAAAATCCTCATCCACGCATTAGTTGGTCTATACACCATCTGTTTTTAGAACAGAATGTCTTGAATATACTTGTATACAATCTATAATAATGTTAGCAAATTTTCGATATTGTTCTTAGCGATATAGTATTTGTCAACTAATACAATCGCAAACACTACTACTCACTCTAAACCAGTACGGCAAATGCTGTTCTCGAAAGAAGCACTAGACACAACTTGCTGAAGATAAATCAACTTGTTTGCTCTTTGTAGTTAAGATAAATCAAAACAAATTTGTTTAGTAGTAAGTTATTTCGCTGTAGGGTACAATGAACCAACATTACTTTGAGGTATAAAGACAACAAAACAAGAATCCCATCATAAACAACGCGACTGATACATACAGTCTACACCTTCACAATGCCTCAATATACTTTTATAATTTCAGGAGTTAAGGAATTGTGTTTGTTTTCTTGTTGTAAACTAATCAGAAAATGAACAGAAATAGCTTGAAAAATAGGTCAAGGGTACAGAAAGTCGGTTAACTTGTATTACAGAACAACAAAAAAGGCTGATAACTGAACACGAACCAAGTAAAAATTGGATACAGAAAGGTTGAAATTCTCTTCTTTTCATGGATATTAACTACGACCAGTGTCCCGATAAAGCTATGTTTGTAGAACACACTACAACTGACTTTCAGATTTATCGGTTTCCGGAGACGATAAGACAGAATAAATGACGATAAATACTAGCCTCAAATATTTTATTCCTTTTGGAAAATAAAATGATCTTTTAAAAAAGAAGCCCTGTTTCAAAAATGCTTTAAGTAAAACAGTCATTAACCCAATTTATTATATTATTGTTAACTCGAATACTTGTTTACTAAATACGTTACAATCTTGAAGCCGGGACAAAATTAATATAGCTAAATATAACTAATCTTAAAGAAAACGGTTCTGACTGATTACCCTGGATCCGGGAATTGGTAATACCCATGAATAGTCTTTAGAGTAAGAACGTGGGCGGGCGCCATAGGCGTCCTGTATATCGTCGTCGGAACTGCAATACCCCCTATGTGGCAAACCATGAATTTTGCAGCAAGGCCAAAACACCGGTTTCTGTACTATAGTCTGGAATACAATTTTGGTATCGAAAAATTGCCCTATCTAAAAAAGTAGAAGCTATTTCCACATGATATTTTTCTACAGTACACAGAACTATAAACTGGTACCAAAACATAAAAAGGGGGGGGGGGTATTGCAGATCCGACGACGATATGCAGGATGTACTGAAAGTGTAGGTGTATAAATTTAGAAAGGTGGTCCACCAGTGTGGAAATACCCATATAAAAGAAAAAACTAATCGTAAACAGCTATCCCTTATCCTAGCACAAGACATAGGAGGAGGAAGGCAACCTGCTAGATCATATCACCCGGTGGTCATCTTGAAATCCGCCATATTGGATTTGACTAAGTTTTTAAGTATGAAGTTGCACATATGGCATATCAAAATGGTCTACAGTTTTTCCGGAAGGATGATGGTGTGGTTAAATGTATGCTGTATGTTTTATTTATGGAATCGCCAGTTTTAATTAATTTTATCACCTGATCAGTAGAGAAAGCGAATCCCCATAATGTTCTTGTATGTTCCAGTGTCACTGACGTAAGTAGGTGGACGCTATACTAAGTTTATATGCAGTCAGCATGAAAACTACAATTACGTAGATAAAAGAAAAACAACGTATCACTGTATTAACTACACTTCAGTAGTGGAGTTCCACTGCAATAGCTACGGACTGTTCCAAGAAATGTTGAACACACCTGCTTCACTGGAAGGAAGACAATATGCTCATCTTGCAAAAGAGTCTTCTGGAAAGCATACAGGTATTTCCTAATATTATCAAATTAAACATAAGGTGGTGAAGCTTCACAATACTTCCTCTAATTGCTATGTCTTTTGAACTACATTCATCGTGATTTTTTTTAAAATATTTTACAAGTAATAAAATTAATTAATATTTGAGAATGAGTAAATAACGCATAAATTTAATCACGCCATTGTCTGTTCGGGAAAATTATCGAACATTTTGATGTCTAAAAAAAAAAAATGCTTCGAGTCAAATTCAATATAGCAGATTTCAAGATGGCCGCCACACTCGTGGTATGGTCTAACATGTTACCTCCTCTGTCACGTATCATGCGTTTGGACATCAGATAGCTGTTCATCTACTCGTTTTTGTTTCATATGGGTATTCCACACTGATGGACCACCTTCCTAGACTTATGTACCAACACTTTATGTGCAACATGGGACCTGATGCCTGCTCAGGTTTCCCTTATCCTAAGAGCGATTCATAGGTATCAACAATGTCCCAAATCCAGAGGGGTCAGTGAGGACGGTTTCCTTCTTAGACAGTCGAGAAAGTTGTAATAAGATATTTAGCAAGTATTGTCTTGACTATTGTGTTCAGTATTTTTAGTTCCCGGAACATATTTTAAAAATGGCTGGAAAAAAAATACAAAATCATTTTTGATGATTTAATAACTTTTTTAAAATTTAAATAACTTGTGGCACTGACACAGCTTCTAAGTTAGTTCTTTTAAAAGCAATGTAAGTATGTAAATTAAGTAAGTTAGAAACAATAAAAAGTAAAGTAAAATGCACGTTTCGCTACAGAATATAGCCATGGAAAACAGGTAATTACAACAACTTGTAATATGGTAATTCTAAAAAGGTAGGAAGATATGATGTTTCGGACTGACCGTACATTGTACACAGAAAATTTAACACGTAGGAAACTTCTACGTTACTTAAATAAAAATCAATTCAATGAGCAATATTTAATATAGTAAAATCAATAGTGGATATTCAGCTTTGCATTTTGATTCTACAGCATGCACGTAGCTATATTTTATACGCCCATTAAGCATAAATAGTTTCTTAGCATTTTATAAAGAAATTAAATAATCTGATACAAATATATTTTGCGTTATTAGTAGGTAACGTTACGAAATAACAAATTTTGTTTTCTAAACAAAATATGGACCTTTTGTTTTCTGTGTGTGTGTTTTCATATGAATTACCAAAATAAACGAATTTGTAATACAAATTGTAAACTTATAATGTGATTTGGGCTCCTAAATTCTCTTAAAAACGTTCGCATATGATATAAAATGAACCAATCCAATAGTTTGTTAAAATTCTTGGCCCATCACTAGCCTGTTGTTATAAAAACTCAAGGTGAATTTCAAGGTTACGTACGATTCGAACCATGAAATGATTAAAATAAACTGCACTTGATGCCCACTTAAAATAATAATAATAATAACTTTGATTCAAATCATGGATTAAAAAAATCAATGATTTAAATCAACCAACCTTGTAGAGGGAAGCGACCCACATAGCACATTATGTATAATATATATCTGAAAGAGGTATAGAGGGCTAGCTCATGTCTAAGGTCTGACTGTGATATCTAATGGACGTCTAATATATATTTGAGAAATATATTTACCAGTGACCTCTCTTCATGTGAATGGTATATATCTAATATACGTATATTATATTGTGTTTCATGGCGTTTGTCTTTTGTTTACCCAAGGCTTAGCGGAATGCGTTTGTTCTTTGTTCACTTGACTACTAGCGCCAACTATGTGTCGCTGTCGTTGAAAGACGACTAGGCTAGTGAGAAGGGAGATCATGACGGTGCATATTGGTTTAGGAAGAAAATAATTTAAACAAGAGGACAATTCTGGAACAGGTACGTACATGAACATTTAGTTCAGTATCAAAATAACTTTTATTTCCTTCTTTCGCTAATGTTACCTGTGTGTGTACTACTGTAACTCTTCTCTTGAATCTCGACAAAAACCGTTACTTTATGGCTGGAATATTTATACCTATGTGTAGCACAATCTGCATCCCGGTCCGGAATTTGGTATTTCTTTAGTATATGTCGGATGATCTTTTCGCAGTTGAGCTAATTTGCTAGCCTAATACTGATCAGTAAATAACGGGACGATTTTGAATCGTTGCTCCGCATACACTGGGGAAAAAATATTCGCATTTATCTTTGATTAGTGACTAAAGGTTAGGTTACCGTATGCTTTGTCCGGACCTATGTCATAGCTTAAATAAAATTGAATTTTCCTTTCCTGGATATCGTGCATTCACCCACGTGGGTCAGTGTTCTAGAACCGTGCCCAAATAACCTTTTATTCGTTAAACTGTAGGGAATTCGGTTCAGGATAAAACCGTTCGAGGCAAGTTAATATATATACATACAGTATTTCTAGGCCAGCGTTTTAGATTAAAACAAGCATGTAGCTATACAAAAATATCTGAATACAAGGTGAATAAAATTCACGGCTACATTTTACCGTAATCCACGAATTTTAATTAGATTTTATTTTCAGTGATGGCCTTTAGGCATCTATGGCTCGGATCGAGATAGGGTAGTGGAAATCATGTGGGAAGGGGTCGGCCAGGGCCTAATTTGAAGGTAACATTTCTGGTTTGCTTGAAAAACTCGAAAAGCTTCAGTCGGGATTGCTGGACGCTAATATATCGAACCCGGACCTTTCGACTGCAAAATAAATGTTCTACTGCACGGTATTAATACATGTAGAATTTTTATTAGGTGTGTAAGTTCCGGATAATTAAGAAAAAGGAGTGACACGTGAATGATGCTATTATTATCACTATTACGTGCTAATTACGATAAGAAATGTTTCAGCATTAGAATAATAAAAAAATGCTTGTGTTTTTCCCTGCAGAATGAATGCTTGTTACTGTTGTCAACCAGTAAATTATATGAGAGTTAAGCTGGATGCCAACACGTGGGTAGAATCAGCTGATAACTACAGAATGGTTCGTGTGTCATTCAATGCAGTATTGAATGTTTGGGCTTATAAGTTATGGGCCTATTGTGACAGCCTCACGTTTTATAGTTCTTGTTTTCTTCCCAGTGGGAAACTCCATACAGCTTCTAAGAAGAAAGAACGTGTTCCAAGAGGTAATATTTTGAAGGGAATTTGTAAGTGTCTGTTTGGTATAATACCATTGCATTTGTAGAGTAAGCATATTCCCATTTTAATGAATATCTTCAAGTCCGCAAGGGGGGGGGGGGGGGTAAAAAAGAAAATTTTCCAAAATAAATATATCATCATCATCATATTCAGCCGTTTTCTATCCACTGCTGGATGAAGGCCTCCCCCTTTTCTTTCCACATATCTCGGTCTGCTGATATCCTCATCCATGTAGCTCCTGAAAAACGCTTGATTTCATCTACCCATCTTACATTTGGACGTCGTCTCGGTCGTTTCTTTTCTCTAGGAATCCACTGTAGTACATTTGTCGTCCACCTTCCATCTGTTCGTCTAGCTATGTGACCGGCCCATCTCCACTTCATCTTCTTCGCAGTCTTGATTACATCCTCTACCTTTGTTTGTGCGCGAATCCATTCATTTCTCTTCCTGTCCCTCCTGGTTATTCCTAGCATGCACCTCTCCATTGCTCTTTGTGTGACTCTCAATCTTTGAGTCGTTTGCGCATTCAATGTCCAAGTTTCGCAGCCGTACATCATTACAGGTAAGACACATTGATTATAAACTTTACGCTTCAGACACATTGGAAGTTTGCTTTTGAAAATAAAGTGTAGTCTTCCAAAAGAACTCCACGCCATTTTACATCTTCTATTTATTTCATCAGTCAACTTTGCATTCGATGTTTTAAGCTGGCCTAGGTAAACATACTCATCAACTATGCCTATTGTCTCTCCGTTAATCTTCACTTCCTTCTTTGCAGCATGTTGGTTGTACATTACTTTTGTTTTACTTAAGTTCATTTTAAGGCC